>CATIWR010257217.1:0-92008 GCA_949677035.1 Omphalea diandra | reverse complement strand
TTGTTCCATGTTACATGGGAATACAGGCCAAGTGAGAATTAAATGCTCTTAACAATTACTTGGCATATCATTTGTGAATAAGCACTTGCATATGGAACTAAAAGGGGCATTGTGACCAACTTGTCAAACACTTGCAAATTATAAGAAGATGGACCAATAGGTCCCAAATTATATGTTACATGAATCATATGAATATCTCGAGAGCAATGTTTGCCTAGCTCGATCACGAAAAAAACAAAGCTACTGCATTTGCACTTGCATAGTCAATTGTTATCCTTGCAATTTATCTTGATGATATTTGATTATAGATTATGCCATGAAAATTTGATCATTGTTTTTATTCACTGAGTCGCGACTCACCAAATTGCAATTATTTTTCAGATACTGAAGCATAGACTTTGGACACTTTGGTACATAAACTTTTACATATAGAACACAGGTCGTCAGTTGAATTCCAACTCTCTCTCCTTGCATCATGTACATACATTTGATAAGAACTAGTTATGGTCACTGGTTCTGACATTAGTTAACACAAGTGTACATTAAATACATATGGAATTATATATGTATGATGAATAAAACTTAATGTGTATGCATTTTCGAACGTGAAATGCCATGATTTGCAACTGAAGACGATAGTTATAGTTGGTGGTATCAGAGGGTTCAAGCACATGCAGGGCAAACATGCAAATCCCGATGTGTATGACATCGTAGGGCCGACGGGCAAATCTTGGATGTCGATTGCTCTGATAGGTACCTATTGTAGCCATGTTGTGATGTTACAATTTGTGGTATCAAAGCTGATTTACAAATGAGAACAATGGATATCACAGTTATTGGTTTGACAAATGAATTTAGATGTTACAGTTTTGGTATCAGAGAGGGCTCAAGCATACGCGGGGCAGATGTGCAAATCTCGGTGTGTATGACATCACAGGGCTGACGGGAAAATTTTGAATGTTGAGTGCTCTGATAGGTACTGATTGTAGCATTACAGATTGTGGACATGAAGACTATGAGTTTTATAAATGAACACGGTTTTTATAGGTATCAGATCAATATGAGTTTTGTAAATGAATATGGTCGTTACAATTTATTGGTATCAGAGCAAATATGAATACGGTCGTCGCAATTAGTGGTATCAGAGCAGCAATATGAGTTATTTCAAATGAATACAGAAGTTACACTCTTGGGCATGAGGCCCATGTGTGGCACATGAAGGGTCCTCATCGTAATTATCCTTCCTATTCTCTTTGTGTTTGACTTTTATTTGATTGCTTTGAGGCTGATGCTATCTCTGTCGATAGGCATGGGGCGTCTAGCTTGGCCTGTTGAGGGGTTGAAACCCAAAGACAATGTGGAGGGTGGTTACCCTTATTTCCCATGATGGAGCATAATGATGACTTATGAGGAGTCCTTCGTTGTTGCTAAGTGTACTTGCCTGAGCACGATTACTCTAGACTAGGTACTTCACTCGCACAAATAAATTTGTGTGAGTAATGATTATTTATTTTTTTATTACTTGGTATTATACTTAACAATTTTTTGTTTGCATTGCAACTACGCCTCAATTAGAGGGGTCCCATAAAGATGTGGTCATTTAATGTGGTAGAGGCAGATGCTATTTCCTATTGCTGCCATTTGATGATAAGGCACTCCATTCGAAAGTGGTACCTAAGAAAGCACATTTTTCGCTGGAAAGAAGGCTTTAATGAGTAACATGTCCTATAGTATCTATCCATGAGTCGATTTTAGGAGAGGGACCTTTAAGGGGCGAATCTAACCATGGCATTGCACTATGTACTAAGGGGCAATTATCTACTGCCAATACTTTGTATAGATCCTGGATGGTTAGAGCACTAGTAGGAAGCCTCCCTCTATTGGAAGTGGCTATTCAGACATTCATTTGATATGCATTTAACGAAGGGATCATTCTACAAAATTAGGGTCGAGGCACTACTACACAAGCTACAGTTGCCCGAGGCTACAAATAACCCTATGGATTGACTTTAGAAGGCATGGAGCCCAAAGTGTTAGGTGACTTAGCTTCCATGTCAGACAATCTAGTGGAATCTTGCATGACTTCATTAATTTGGTCCATGATGTTACTACGAATCAGCTGGTCTGCCTATACATTTGAGTCGATCGAGACTACCCATGTAAGTGTTTTCTTCTTTGTCCCTATGTACCTTGATTATGATGTGAGTTTTATTTTTAAGGATACTTCTCTTTTCCTTTTTGTAGATTCCTCATGTGTAGGCAGAGGCTATGGTTAATCTAATCGCTACCTTCAAGAGTGTTGTGATGCAATAGACACGTGCCAATGAATCATACCATATGCTTTGCCCTAACTTACTAAAGGCTTCAACCTCTACCCACTTTAAGAAGTAGTCTACCACCATTACAACATATCTATGCCCCCTTACAAAAGTTGGTTTGATTTCTCTGATCACATCAATCCCCTATGTTGTGAAGGACTAAGATGAGGTCAAATTCTACAACTCGGTCGATGGCAGATAATTGAGACTATTATGAACTTGACATTTGTGACAGCTTCAAACCTTCTAAATATAGTCATGTTCCATAGTTGCCTAGTAATATCCAAATGTTAAAATTTTCTTTGCCAATACTTTACCATTTATGTGGCAACCAAAAACCCCTCTATGCTCCTCTTCCATGATCCTATTGGCCTCTTCTTCGGTCATGCATCACAAATGAACTCTATTAGGCATTCTCCTATACACTACCCTATCATTAACCATACGTTGCGAAGATAACCTTCATATCACATCTTTATCCTTTTTCTTAGCCTTTTCGGGGTATTCGACACTTTTTAAATACCTGTGTATACCAAAATACCAAGTAGGGTTTGCAATTGATACTTGCATCACCCTTTTACTTGTATAGCATGACGTCTCGAATCAAAGTGCAATTAACGATTTCAAAGGCATCGCCTCCACCCTATCCTAAATAGAGACTAAGGTGGCTAAGGCATTGACTATTACATTCTATTCTCATGGTAGATGTTGGAATGTGACTCTCTAAAAATTTTGCACCAACCCTTTTATATGTTCTAGATATAGACTAAAATGTTCTTCTTTTAGCTCCCACTCTTTCATTACCTACAAAATGACCAATAGTGGGTCCCCAAACACCTTTACTATCTTAACTCTTATTTGCTTTAAGAGTTTGAGTCCTAGTGCATATGCTTCAAACTCGGCCATATTGTAAGTCACCTTGTAATCGATTTTCTTGGCTACAAGAAAGAGTTCTCCTTCCAGTGAAACCATAACTACCCATACACTTGCTCCTTACAGCTCCATCAAAGTACACTCTCTAGCCTTGGGGCTCAATTATTCCTAACCCTTCATCTAGAAAGTAGGGAAATCCATATTCTCCTTCTTTGAGGGGTTGCGGTACCATGTACTCTAAAATTGCTTATCCTTTGATCACCTTCTTGGCTACATACTTAATATCAAATTCAATCAATAAGATTAACCACTTTGCCAATCTTTTAGTAGAGGAACGAGACTCATGCAAGTACTTAATCGGATCAAGTTTTGAAACCACTTTTATGAAATATGACTAAAAAAAATACCTTAGCATGTTTGTCACCAAAACCAGTGCCAGACAGGTCTTCTCCACCTAATGATACTTCATTTCATAGAATAACAACTTTTTGTTAAGATAGTACACTACATGTTCATGTCTTGTTCTGTCTTCTTGAGCTAACACTACATGTTCTTCAAGGTTGCAATGCCAAGTACTTTGAAATTGCTCGTCCATTTATCATCTTCTTAGATATATACTTAACATCGAATTCAATCAACAAGATCAACTACTTTGCCAATCTTTTGGTTGATGAAGGAGACTTATGTAAGTACTTAATCGAATCAAGCTTTGAAACCACTTCCATAAAATATGATTGAAAATAATGCCTTAACTTTTTTGTCACCTAAACCAGTGCCAGACATATCTTCTCTACCTAATTATACTTCATTTCATAGGATAACAACTTCTTACTAAGATAGTACACTACATGTTCATTTCCTGTTCCATCTTTCTAAGCTAACATTGTATTAACAAAATTGTCTTCTACTGTTAGATCCAAAGCCAATGGTTTTTTTTTGGGCTTCAGCAGCTTTAACACTAACAAATTAGTCAGATACTTTTTTATTCTCTCAAAGGCTTTTTGCCACTATTCATTCCACTTCATCGATGGATCCTTCCTTAATAGCTTAAAGATCAACTCATAAACAGTAGTTAGCCTTGCTATAAACTGACTAATGTATTACAAGCAACCTAGAAAATGTATAAACTAGTTAATAGCTTGTTGACCTTGGTTCTGGTACTATTCATTCAACTTCATATGGTTAAGCCTTTTCCTCTCCTTCGCCCTTTACTTCATTAGTCATAACCCCAAGGTTAACATTCTGCATAGAATCTACCTTTTCCTCATTCTTTATACCAGTAATAGCCTTGACAACTCCCTCAAAAATTTATTTCAATTGGTCATCCCTTAACTTAATATTTAGGAATTCTACCCAAAGTGTTGCACCATCTACCATGGTAGGCTTAGTCTCTACCATAGATCTTTGCGTTTGTTTGCCACTTACTTCCTTGATGGAGTTCATAATCATGCTCTTAATGTCCTCTAATTTTATCCTTATATAGGTAGGCTCAGTGAACTTGCATGGCCCAGTATACTTCTACTCCAAATCTATGAAGGATGCATCCTACTTTTTTAAGTTATACCTTTTCTTTGTGTGATCTTCCTCAATGGCCCAAAAGTTCAGATTCAGCAAATATTGCTTCATTTGCTCATTAATGATCTTCTCCTTCAATAGCCAAGTAGACTAAGGACAATACAATATGCTAAGCTTGAATAGAGCTTAAGTCTCAAGTTTGGAGAACCATCGATATGTCTAAGGGCCACCTAGTGCTTGCGGTGAAGTGTGAAGACTACATGAATGCAGTGGACTGACTCAATAATAATTATAAAATATTAAAAATGAACCAAAGATTAAACACAAAATTAATTTTGAATTTCTAGTGGAGTCACCACTATGAGCACCTCGGTGGTTTCACGGCTGCGCTCAAATTTATGGAATCTTGCTTATGACCCTTACCTTTTTTTTATCAATGAGGGATCAAGACGATAGGGTTTTCACATTAATGGTATCCTAAACTATGGAAAGCATTGGATCAACAGGGGATCTTTAAGGCCTTGTTTATTTCAAAGCCCATGTATCTAACTGATGGCCATCAGGGGACCAAGGTGGGATTTATACATTAGTATTACCCTTAGAGTGTGGAGTCACCACCCAACATTGGTCGTGGCAAGAGTTTAGAGAAGGTAATATCTAAACCTAAGCCACGTCAATTAGAAGGTTCATTTCACCTTCACCCCATCAGATAATAGGTTCAGAAATTGGGTACGACTTGAGGAAGAGGTTAGGCACCCTTAAACCACTTGAATATTAGGATCCAGCCTTTGGGCATTTTAGTTCACATTTAACAATTTAGCTGAGTTATTGATTAGTCTAATTAGTGGCCCTAGACATGGATCTAATCATAATACACATGAACAAGCCAAATCATCAACCAAAAGGGGTAGGGGGTCATGCATCATGGCAAAGTGGTATCATGTACCGCATCATTCACATATAACATTCCAAAGAGGGGAATGGGATCATGTGACATGGCAGAAGGGGTTTTACATGCATTATCATCCATCCATTCAAGCACAAGTATTAAGAATAGAGTGGGGGTCATGTATTTTATGGTATAAGGGGTAGGACACACATCCATCATTCATGATCACATGGAGTGATCATTAGGACCAATCTATGGCCTAACTCAAATAAAGCTCTTACACCCAAAGGAAAAGAATGAGTTAGTATTGAAATGGCAAAAGGATGCAAAAACAAAATAAATTAATAAAAACACATAAACAAAGCCTTATTACGATGTCCTTCATTTTAAGGTGCCTAGGTATGTATCTAAGGCCATAATATACACATTTCCACATCACAAATCAATATATAAAAAAAGAATTAACATGCATAAATCATGAACAATCAAAAGGATAAATATGTAATGCAAAGCATATTAAGAGGATATCGAATGGCCTAAGGTAAAGATTCACCCAAATGAGATCCTTGGTCAATGAACCCTCCCTTGTATTGCTCATAAAGAGCTAAAACACCCATAGCACAACTAACCATTATAAAAGTTAGTATGCCAAATCAAGGAGGGGAATTGAAAGACCAAAATACTATTCATATGGTTAGCACGTAAACTCCTAACAAAAGGTGAGCCCTCAAGGTTAATGGAACCTTAAGTTCCTAACTTGATCATGGCCTTGAGATGATCAAAACATAATCAGAACATCTTTTAGGAATCAAATGAAAGGTCTCAAAAGCTTTGCCATGTGATAAGCAACAAAACCATGTGAAACATAACTAAGACTCCATTTTTAAAGTGAATAAGGGTCTTAAGTTATTAAACCTCACCCTATTATGCCATTAAAGTCATAAAATATCATAAAAAAAAAGTGCTTCAAAAGGAAAGAAATCTAAAAGAAGATAAGGAAATAAACTTCACAAAAAAAATTATCTACTAGGCAAACTTGGTTGTATAGCCCGATATTAGGATTATATAGTCCAGGCTAGGGGTGGACAACCTGCCACAAAGGTTGTACAACCCTTATTTTCTGGATTTTAGAAAATATAAGAATAAAAGAAAAGGATAAAGACGGGGGAGTTAAAGGAGTCCTGAACACTTTTTGGTGATATCCTTACCCTTAAAGACACACAATGGGTCTAATATCCTCCAAAATGCTTAGGGAATACATAAAAATGAAGAGATTAGGCCTAGTTCTACCTCAGAATAGATTGGGATGAGTTAGATTTTAAGGTTATGTGTTAAATATACTTGAAAAGTAATTTTGGTAGAGTAACCTTAAGGTTTCCAAACTTCTCTTCATCTTCACATGGGAGGGGCATTTATAGGTGTTAGTGAGTGCATCAAATGTAACGATCATTTAATTTACAAAACTCATAGCATTCATGTCTAAAATACATATGCATAAAGGTTTTATTCATCATACACACACAATCCAACATGTATTTAATATATATACATGTTAATTTCAAGGCTAGTGACTATAAACTGGTTCCTATCTAGATGTATGTACGTGACACAAGGAGAGAGAGAGTTGAAATTCAGCCGACAACCTGTGGTCCATGTGTCTCGATGGAAAACTCTAAATACCAAAATGTCCTTACTATGTTTACACATGGTACCTATTAAAAAGCTATTAGAATGACTTTAGTACCTACTTAAGGAGCTACTAAAGACTTGTATCCTTGGGTATCCTTACTAATGTTTACATTCTACTTTGCTTTGTTGAGACTTGTTTAAATAGTAATTTCTCAAATGTTATTTTTCAAGCCCCACAAAGCAAGGAGCAAACTGTAAGCATTAAATTTTAGAACCTGGATGCAAAGCACAGTGATAAAAATTATCAAATCTATTCCCCAAAATGCAAAAGAAATTGCCAAAGAAAGAGATAGAAGGCATAAGATACCTTGAAGAAGCCCAAAACTACCTAATAGGATTGACAGGTTGTACAATCCATTAAGCAGAGTTGTATAGGCCATCCTAAAACCCTAATCCTCATAATCTTCTAAAACTGGTCCCCCTTAAATCCTAAGGCTATACAACCTTAACAAATGGATATATATAACCCTAAGTCTATCCTTAGTTATACAACCCACGTACAAACCCTAATTCTAGGAGATTCATCTCCCTTTTTGTGACTGGATACATCCATGGTGCGACCAAAACCATTATAAGGTATGATGCACTCACCTAACACCTATAAATACCCATCCCATTTGAACAGGCGGAGAGGTTTAGAAACCCTAAGGTTACTCTACCAAAATTACTTCTCAAATTATACTTAACATAGAAACCTTAAACCCTAACCAACTCCAATCACTCTTAAGGTATAACTAAGCCTAATCTTTTTATTTTTATGCATTCCCTAAGCATTTTGGAGGATATTAGACCTATTATGTGGCTCTGAAGGCAACGATATCACCATAAAGTTTCTAGGACTCCCCCCCCCAATTCCCTTTTTTTCTTCCTTTTGTTTTGCTTTTATTTTTCTAAAACCCAGAAAATAAGGGTTGTACACCCTTCATGGTAAGTTGTACAACCCCTAATCTGGGATGTATAGCCCTATTATTAGGTTGTACAGCCTAGTTTTCTTGTTAGATAATTTTTGCAAAGTTCATTTTCTTCTCTTCTTTTGGATTCTTTCCTTTTAAAGCACTTATATATATATATATATATATATATATATATATATATATATATATATATATGACTCCAGTGGCAAAATAAGATGAGGTTGAATAACCTAGGACCCTTATTCACTTCAAAAATAGAGTCTTGGTTATGTTTCACATGGCTTTGTTGCTTAACATAATGAAAAGCTTTTGGGATCTTTCATTGGATTTCAATGAGATGTTTTAACAACTTAAGGTCATGTTCAAGTGAGGAACTTGAAGTTCCATTGACCTTGAGACCTCACCTTGTGTTAGGAGTTCATATGCTAACTATGTGAATAGTGTTTCATTCTTCACTCCTCCTCCTTAATTTAGCATACTAACTTTTATAATGGTTAGTTATGTTATAGGTGTTTTAGCCCTTTGTGAGTAATATGAGGGAAGGTTCATCGATCTAAGGATCTTATTTGGGTAAATATTTGTCGTAAGCCATTCAATATTATCCTAGTTTACTTTGCATTGTACATTTATCCCTTTGATTGTTCATGATTTATTCATTTCAATTATGTTTTGTTTACTGATTTGTGATGTGGAAATGTGTATATTATGGGCTTGGATACATACTTAGGCACCTTAGCATGGGAGACATCGTAATATGGCTTCATTTATGTGTTTTATTCATTTATTTTGTTTTTGCATCCTTTTGTCATTTGTATACTAACTTATTCTTTTCCTTTGGGTGTAGGTGTTTTATTTGAGTTAGACCATAAATTGGTCCTAATGATCACTCCATGTGATCATAAATGTTGAATGTGTGTGCCTACTTGTCATACCATAAAATGTATGACCCCTACTCCCTTTTTGATACTTGTGCTTGAGTGGATGGATGATAATGCATGTAAAATCCCTTATGCCATGTCACATGATTCCACTACCCACTTTGGAATGTTATATGCCAATGATGAGGTGCATGATATCTCTTTGCCATGATGTATGACACCCTACCTTTTTAGTTGATAACTTGGTTTTTTCAAATGTATTATGATTAGATGTATACTTAGGATCATTAATTAGACTAATCAATAACTCAGCTAAAACATTAAAGGTGAACCAAAGATGCCCAAAGGTCGGATCTTAATATCTAGGCAATTTGGTAGTGCCTAACCTATTCCTCAAGTTGTACATAATTTTCAAACCCATTCTTTGATGGGGTGAAGATGAAATGGGCATTCTAATTGACTTAACTTAAGTTCAAATTTGTCTTTCCCAGACTCTTGTCCCAACCAAAGTCAGATGGCAACTCCATACTATTAGGTATGAGACCAATGTATAAATCCTACCTTGATCCCTCGATGACCACCACTTGGATACATAGGCTTTGAAATTCATAAGGCCTCAAAGTCCTATAATGATCCAACGTGTCCCATATTTTAGGGTATCACCAATATGAAAACCCATGTCCTCTCAATCACCCCATTGAATGATAAAGGATGGAGTCGTAAGCAAGATTCTACTAGTTTGAGTGAAACCACTGATGCACTCACATAGTTGTCATATATCTTTCTCCCTTTTCATTAAACATTATTGGACTAGGATAGTTAATCCTAAGTCTTGTACCTCTTTTGATCTTGACAAAGGAGATTGATCAATCCTAATGTTTTCAATTGAGTGTTACTCTGTAGAAATTAAGTTAGATTTCAATTAGAAGTTAGAAGGATTGCATAATCTTCAAGAAGGTAAAGTTCATCCAAATTCACGGTCAGTGATCTATAATTCACAACTACAACTTAGTTCAAAGAAAGGGTGAAACTCAGCCAGAGGGATTCGCGAGCATCATCACTGTCGTGACTCATCCAAAGAAGGGAATGTCAAAGTCATAGACAAATTTGCGGTCAGTGTCACGCCTCAGTCGTGATCACGACTTTCAAAGTGATTAAAGAGGGAAGCCAGTCCATAATCATAGCATGCCAAGTGTTCTAGGTATCCATTGGAGAACAACATTTGCGAGGGCGACATTTTGGGTAGCGACCACGATTCAAGAAGAATACTAGTCTTTCAAACAAAAGATTGTCTTTCTAACATCTTTCCTGAGTCGTGCCCTGTACAAAGAAGAATCGCGACCGCGACTTTTGTGGGCAGTTAGAATGCAACGGCTATATTTTCTTGATGGACTAATGAGAAGCTGCCACGTGAACTATCCGTTAGACACAAATGGGTTTTTCCGCTAAAATTTTAAGCTCCCATATGGAAATTTGGATTTTGTGACAGCGATTGACCAATAGTGACCGCGACTCTTGCCTGACATGTAATTAATGCAAAATCTGCCTAGCATGTCTTCGAGATTTATTAAGCTTTAAAGTCTAACGTCTCTTTTATGGGTATAGGGTATAAATACTCCACCAAATAGTGATAAATGAGTTAGATAGAGAATTCATTACTTGTGTTAAAGCTCTTAATCTTTTGCTACTCAATTTCTTCTCTTCTTTACGAGATTATAAGTGTTGGGTGTGAGCATTAAACACCAACTGTAAGAAAGGTTATTGTGTGAGCCTTGAAAACATATAGTGCAAAGGTTATTGTGTGAGCCTTGAAAACACATAGTGTAAAGGTTGTTGTGTGAGCTTTGAAAATACAAAGTGTAAAAGTTAGGTGTGAGCTTAGAAACACCATTCTGAGTTAGTGGAACACCCAATTGCAGAGAATTGGGGAGTGGACGTAGGGTTGATTATACCGAACCATTGTAAATCATGTGCCTCATCTTCTACTCTTCTTTGTCCCTTTAAGTTTTTTATACACCAATTCAACCCCCTTTTTTAGTGTCTAGGGCCAACAAACACCTTGTACCCTTCATCATGTTCATATTTTCTTTTTTTCTTTCTTTTTTCATTTTTCTTCTTTTTTTATTCTCTCTCTCATATTAAGCATTATATTGTGCCACCAAACATGCCAATAACCATATTTTGATTAAACAGGCAAGAATAAGAAATTAAAAGCATCAATATTCATTTAAATAACTAAATTATATAGATGTCAATAGCTAAGATAAGAGAGGTTAAGCTAAGAAAAAAAAATGAAACTCTAAACTATGTCTTCTACCAAGTTACCATGGTTCATTTTCTAGGTTTGGCAACCTTCCACTCTTAAAATGATCATGGATAGTGTTTTTCAAGCACTAATGCTAACTGGTGTATTATTTGACTACTTGGTCAGGGCTACTTTATGAAGGTAAGGCATTCTTGTGCAGCTTGTGTTCCATATATAGTATATACACTTTTTTCTTCGACATTTCTCATGCTTGAGATAAAGATTGATGAAGTCATGAGAACTTCCTAGGTTTCATTCTCTTCTATATGTAATTAGGCCTTTTGTACTAAAGACTTCTTCCTCCTATAAATTCATCAGCTTCCTAAAATTAGGGCCCTCTTTTGGTACCTCCTAAATTGTCGTGGTCATACCTTCATCCTTTGAGAGTTTTAGTGCATGATATATAGGTTCTAATAATACCTCCTCCTTGAAATCCTCAAGAGCCTCGGTTGAAAGTTGGCTTAAAGAAATGAAATCCTACTTAGATTCTTAGTTTGGGTAGCCATCAAATGCTATGAGATTGAGTAGCATTCTTGAATCAATAAGGCACTAGATTTCATGGTGAAGCCTTTAGCACTCATTTATGTGATGACTGGCGCCCCAGTGGAAAGCACAAAAGGTGTTGGCATTATAGTTCTAAGGCAAGATAATTAATAAGGACCCAGGGGCTAGAGAATGTAGAACCCCTCCCTTTATAGTCTATTAAAGGCTTTGGACAGTGATTCCTCAAGCTTAGAAAATCCCTAATAGCTCTTTCTAATTGTTTCTTTTTCTCACATTAAGACTATAATTGCTTTTAGTGTAAAGGTTACTTAAAGTGTGCTCTTTCTCCCTTCTAAATGCTAACTAAACTCTTAGTAACAATATTTCTTATAAAATTCTTTTGTCTAGGTTTAGCATAAAAGGTTTACCCTAGACAGGCTAATGGGAGTGATTCTTTCCCTTTTAGGCTTCAAAAGGTTTTAGTCGAGAATTAGTTTATAAAGGAATCAAGATCTATCTTAGGCTTATTGCTTAAGTAATCAATCAAGCTCACAAAGTTTAATAGTTTTCTATCAATTAGATTTCATGCTTGAGATGTTTGTATGTGTTAGTGTTGTGACCATGAGCTTAGTAAAAACTACAAAAGTTACCCAGCACAAAGCCCATAGGCAATGGGTTTGGCAAAGGCATAAGATCAAGTGGTTCGAGCATCCCTCTATTATTTATCTCACCTAATGTCTCTAATAATGGTTGGTTCATGCTAATGAAATGCTAGCACTGCACAACTTCCTTATAAGCTCATCTCGTTTAGATTTGTAGATGTGTGACTTTATTCCCCATAAGTTGGTTTTTTTAGTACCAAACCATCCATCAAGATTTGTTGGAATATCCTTCTCAAATTCTTACCCATGTACTGATGTCCTACTAGTTCCACCTTGGCTTTTATCATGTCCTTAATCCTTCTCTTAAGTTTCTGGAGATTCATCTCTCTCATTTTAACTAAGTTTTGTGGTGCTTATGAGTTGTCTTGTTTCCTTTATAATTTCTAAAAAATTGAAAGCAAATATAAAATAATGATGATGTTATAATGTTAAACAAATGAATGTATGCATGAATGCTAATGATACATAGAGAAAAAGTAAACACATTGCCTTCCAACATAATTTCTCACATATGTGTAGACATAGATGCTCTTCTTAGGACAAGTAATTAATTCAAATACCAACATTGGGTATTGAATTCGAAGGTCCCTCAGACTAACCAAAGTTGATGGCAAGTGTAAAGTGATGGAGCATAGTCATACTTAAAGTGCACATCTAATACTCAAAAAGGTAGGGAAAGCATTTTGTAAAGAAAGTAGGTATGTTTTTGGGCTTGAAGATAGGAGTTTAAAAATCATGTTTCTAGATGAGTATGAGGCCCACAATATATTAAGAAAATATTGATTGTTATGCACTATGTTTGTGTTAATTATCCAGATTAATTGACCTCATTTTTAAGTAAATAAATTCCTTTATTTTGGGCTTTAATGGCACACTTTACAGTAGGTAAAAATGTGTACTTCAGATATGACCATAATTTCATAACTTAAAGCACTACTTGGTTAAAATGCAATAATTTAGGATCTTATTCCATGGTTTTAATGTTCCTACATGTGCCTAATGGTTCAAAAGTGTTATTAAAATGGATGGCTCCCATAAGTTTGAGGGTTAATTATCATGTACCCCCATTGGACATACCCGAAGGTACTTTACTTATGAGTGATGAACCTTAGGAACCATCTCCTAAACCTAAATGGAGCTTAAGTCTCAAGTTTGGAGAACCTAGTCCATACGGTGAAGTGTGAAACCTATATAAATGTAAAGAGAACTCAATTAACAAAGGAAAAATACAAATATAAACCAAAGATTCAGGAAGTGTTGCAACCTATACATCATCTGCATTGCATCATAAACATACATACATAATAATAACAAAAGTAAACATGTTATAACATGGCCCATAATCTCAATTGATCTTCACAAACCAATATGAAGATCAAAGGTCAATCCTAAGGATAATTCTTCATCTCCATGGATTTGCCCATATAGCCATTAACAGTCTCCACCTCATCCCTTGAAGATCGCCATCTTGTGCCATGAGAATCAGTATCTTGTGCCTTGAAGGTATTTATCACAAGTTCCAATGTATATAATTATAATATATATTATTTTCTTACTATTAACAAAATAAATGATTATAACAAAATAAATGAATTGCAAGTTGTATTTAAAAATTAAAACCCTTGAAAATAAAGAAATCAAAAAGTCATTCACATTAGTCTAAAAGGCCATGCCATGCACCATGCATAAACACATAAACAAAACATCCAAAGTACACTAAATAGATTATGTTAGAACAATTTACAATTTATGTGAATTCATTCGGGGTCAAGAGGTAAAATTCCATTAACTTTAATTAATCTAATCAATTAATTTGTTTATAATAAAACTAATTAATTAATGCTTATCACTTAAATAGGTTTATGGAATTTATCAATCTATTCAAAATTGATTATAGCATTTAATAATTAAACAATCCTATAATATCAATTAATTTATTTGAAATAGGCTAACTTACTTTCTATATGCATTAGCACATGCTTTATATCGTTCATGTTACTTCTAGAGTAGGACTCAATCTCTTTCAGTTATCTAAGTATTATATTTAATGTGTTCGTGGAACTGCCCTCGCAGCAATATTTTACCATACATCATTTCTTCAATCATATTCAAGTAGACGAGATCCATATCAATTAATTTATTTGAAACATATTACCTTTATTTAACAATTAAACAATTCACTATGATTAATAAAACAAAAAAAATAAAATAGCAAAATCTTATTAAACTATATTAATCCAATTAATAGCAAATGACAAGAAACAATAAACGGGTTAATCAAATTAACATTGTTAACACCATTTAATCAAATTAAACTCTAAAACACATTAGTCTAATTAATGTATTGTTTCCATTTTACATGCAAGTTAATCTAATCGTCCTTAAACTACTTTGTTTGTCATTAAACCATTGAAATGATTTTCAAACAATCATCTCATGTTCAGTTATATAATATTTATACACAAAACCATATCAAATTCAATTTAATTAAATTAAAAAGTGGCTTTGATACCACTATTGGGTTTTGTAGAACAAGTATAATTAAACAAATGAAAATTTTAAATATACCAAACTCACTAAGGATCCATGTGATTTGATTAAATCAATAAGAAGGATATGAAAACCTACTAACTTAAATAAGAATCACAAATCTATTAAAAGGCAGATAGGCCATTTACACTAAGAACACCCTACCTCAAGCTTAAAGTCGAATTTAGATGTTACCAAAGCATGAAGGTCCTCTATAGGTATCCACATGAATAGGTTCTCTCCAAACTAAGTAGTGTGCTAGCACTAGGGTTTTCATGAACCTCTCTCTCTCTCTCTCTGTCTCTCTGTGTATGTGTTTTCTGAGGTAATGTGAATGCACACTTTATCTAAAACGTGTATATATCTTAACTATTAAGATATTTATGCCAACTTTATATCTTAGAAGATACAAACAAGATAATATCTCATTTTATTTTAACTTTTAAAATAAAATAATATTTAAGATAATATCCCTAACTATCTTTCCAAAGAGAGCAGTAAAACAATTTCCCTTTTGGGCTTATTCTAAGTGTGCAACCATATAGGTTCACATAATGTTGATAATGGCCCAAAAATATTTTTTTAGCTCACAAGTCATAAGCGGTCTCTAGCAATATGTTATGACTATCAAATCATGTGAAGGTCAATAATCTAATCTAACCTATCTTTTAAATAGTATTATAATCCTTTTGTTACATTATATCTCAGTTGAACATAAGGCATGAATATGTCATCCTTATATAGTTCAATTATTTATTGATCTCTAAGCAAACTAATGTAAAATGACATTGATAAACTTTATCAATTCATTTATGTATGGTCATGCAATCTCTTTTATCTAACTAATTGAGGGGCCTATAGATATATTTCTCATAAACATACAAATTCATTATCAATCACTCATATTCCTTTATATGATTTACTCCATGTCTAATATCAATCTATGTGATCATCTTGTTAAAGATAATGTTGGACTATATCAAAACATGAAGTTCATCCTATTGGAATCCGTAATGATTTTTAGGTTAGAGGCGTAAGTTAATACTATTGCATAATAATCACTTATTATAGTTTATCCATGTAATATTCTCATAATGGGTCATCCAATATAGTATTTCTTAAACATGTATCAATATGTTTGATTTAATATCTCATAACCATGACTAGTAAAACCTAGTCATCAATAAAAAAACATTCTAGTTTCATTCATTATTATCTCAACAATAATGACTGACTAGGGACAATTTAGAATAGAATTCTTTACACTTAAAGGTTTTACTATCAAATCACATACTTGATACTCTTAAGCAGAATTAATTATTCACAGAATTTATAATTTAATTATAAGCACAATACAAAAGAGATATTTAATAAAAATACAATCATGACATTAATAAAATATCCATACAAAATTGGGTTTAGGTCACAACACAAACATGGACAACAATATTTTAATAGTTTGTTATTTTTTATTCTTACTATGTATAAATCATCTTTTGCTATTAGCAATATACCTTTAGAATCCTCTTTACACTTTTCACTATGCAATATATTCTTGCTTCTCCCTTTTTAATAATGATAAAAGGGAAAGATAATAAGCTTAAATGAGTATATGAATATGTATGTTTGACAAAAGGGAAGAAATAATATGCTTAAGTGAATGTTTATAAGAAAGAAGAGAAAATGAATACTTAAAAAAGGTCAAAGTAAGAGATAGAGAAAACGAGTACTTATGATAGGTTAAAGTAAGAGATAATGCACATTCAACATCCACATAAATGGAGATGACACTAAGAAGGAGATAAGAGATTATTACTATGAGAACATTCTATAGAAAATCATTTTAGAAATTGATTTTAACAAATCTTGAGATGTATAATCACCTTAAACATAAGATTACGGGGGAGGCTTTGCTTATAGTCTTTATCATCATCAAAAAAAGGGGAGAATGTTAAAACTTCCAGGTTCTAATTCTTGCTTTGATTAATACAAATAAGGGGCTACATTATCTAACCTTTGTTCAAGTTCATTAAGTTTTATCTTATAGGCTCTTCATTCAATATTTCAAGATTTCTCAAGCAAATTCAAGATATCAAAGTTTAAAATGAACAAATCTTAGAGCCAAGAAGAAAGCTTAAACATGCCAATGATCATTACAGATTATTAATGGCCATTAAATAGACATCATTGAGCATTGAAGAAAATCAATGAGGGTTGAAAAAGATTAGCAGAAGAAGCTAAAGCATTATATAAGTCCCAATGATAGGGGAGGATGCATCCGCCACCATTAGACAAAACAAGGAGCATTGAAGAGTCATCAATAATGGTTGAAAAATCTCAATAGAATTGTTCAACTCTATTATAAGTCCTAATGACAATAAAAGTAAGTACTAATGAGCATTAAAATGAAACCAATGGCCATAGGCAAGATTCAATGAGCATAAACCTGAATCTTGATGAACTCCAACGAACTAAGGCTTAATGATTCTAAACATCATAATGGGTGTGTTGAATATCATCAATGACCATTAAAAATTCACAATACTGATTTAGCTTCGCTCAAGAGGTTGAAGCTAATGACTATTGAAAAGATCACAACAAGCATGGATTGTAATTCACTGAGCATATTAAAGACTCAATGATGGTAGACAAAAATGAAGGCATGACACTCAACGATCATTGAAGCAAGGTGAACTACTCATTGATCACTCAATGACCATTATGATCTCACTAATGAATATTGATAGTGTGTTTGATGGCTACATTGACAGTCTGATAGACTTTTCACTATGAGTACTACTTGTCCTACCACTATATAAGGACTAAAAGCTTGAAATTCAAAAGGAATAAGTTAAAAGGAGATAAGGAAACATACTATAAGCAATTTAAAAGCTTTAAAGAATATTATATAAAATCTTAAAGTTCAATTATTTAAACTGCCTTTTGAAGGGCACATGAGAGCTATTTTTAAAAAGATAAGAAGATTGATTATGCTTCATCAATAACATCAAAAATAAACCCATACAAGTAAGCTAAGAAGGTTGTAATCACTAGTTATTAGTCTAAGAGTTTTAGTGTTGAAAGTATTATTGTGAATGCTAAGGGAGGAGTGTTTGGAGAACATGAAACCTTAAGGCATTGGACTCACTTCTTTACTTTGAAATGATGTGTTCTAAATGATAACAAACTATGGTTTTGAACGATAATAAAACTATAACAAAACCAATATAAGTTATAATGCTTTGTACTTTAGCATTTGTTTAATGTTTCTAATAGACCTGACGAACAGTAAAAGGGGAGATTGTTCTAAATGCTTGGGGGAGAATGTTAGGAGAACATGTGAACCTAATACCCAATTAACGTTAAAGGGGTACAACAAGTTCAATGGGCATTGAACGTCTCCTAATAGGCATTGAAGGATGAGCAATGGACATTGATTAGATGTTGCTCTTTTGCCAAAGTCTTTTGGACTTTGTAACGGGCTCTATCCCTTTGCAACAAGTGTTGGAGAAGTGCTCCAAGTTGAGTTGTGCTGGATTTTGCCACGGTTGTTGATCTGAGTTAGCAACAAACATTGCAGATTCAAAACAGGCAAGGAAAAAGTTTCCAAGCCTAAACTAAAGCTTCTGGAACCCATAATGGTCATTGGCCCTTCTCATAAAGTGTTGAAGGAGTTTCCAACTAGCATTGCAAATTGCTCAATTGCCATGAAAAGTAATTATGTAAAGTTTAAAAAAAGAGCATGAAGTTCAAGCTTTTGGAAATGAAAAACATGCATTATTCTCTCTCCAACAGGCATTATAGTCAAAACAAATGGGCATTGAAAGACATTCAACAGGCGTTGGAAGTTACTGTTACAAGTTCAATGAGTGTTGATGAAGAACAATGGGTGTTGTCATCTTTAATGGCCAATGTTGCATAAAAACTGTCAGGCATAAATTCAATTGTTCCAATTGCTTGTTTTGGAGTTTTGCTATATAAATAGAATTTTTGGAGTTTAGAAAGGTTAGAAAACTTTATGAACAAGCCTTTGTACCTCTTTGTGCAAACCTTTTTGGGTGTTGCTTTGTATTTGGGTAGAGTGAGTTTGTTGCTTTGTATTCACTAAAGCAGAACATTCAAACATCAGAATCTATAAGATACTTAATTCATAAAAGTTGTAATAAAGCATTGATTAAAACATAGATCATAATTAGTGAACATACATAATAAATGATGAATCAATTAAATCCCTAAAATTTCATTACAACTGTGTTAGCCTTTCAACATAAAACACTATTTAATAATATTTACAATTCTACTTCATCTTCTTTTAGTTTCTCAGCAACTAAATAGAGGCGAAACTTAAAACTAAACACCAACACATACTATTATCAACATCATCAAAATACCTCCTAAAACACAAAGATAAGCATTAAAAAAAGCAAAAGAAATGAACTTCTAACTTGATCAAACATTACCTAACTCAAACCCTAGAAAGAAAAAATTTGCTCTTTGCATATATAGAATAGAAATAGAAAAGACATAAACTCACATACACACCCCAAAAGAAAGAAAAAAAAACAAAAATTAGTGTTTGATTTGAAGAAGCATAGGTGTACCTCAAATTTGCTTCTTTTTTTGTTTGCTCTTTCACTCTGTGGAGAGTGTCGAGTAAAATATTTCACTTTGTGGAGAGTGTCGATGCAAGGCATTACATTAAAAAAAATTTTCAATCACAAGTATTTTCAATTCTTTATTAGTTTTAACTAGTAAGACAAACCATTATGAGGTTGGATTTGTAAAAGAGAAAAAAAAATGTAGCCATTGATTTTTCTCATGATTTCCTTTATTTTCTCAGGAACCAAACATACAATTTTTTTAAAAAGTAAATAATAGAAGAAGAAAGAGAGATGACCTATTTTTTATTTTTTGAATGCATAATTGCTAATCAGGGTTGGATTTTGCTTATGTGGATTGATTCCCTATTTTTTATTTTTCGAATGCATAATTGCTAATCAGGGTTGGAATTTGCTTCTGTGGATCGATTCCCATCATGGATTTTGGTTTCTTTTGAGGTTTCTATTTCATCGCTCCTCTAATGCTTCTAGATCCCTTTGAGACCCATCTCATCCCCTTCCACAACACAATTAACCAAACCCCATATGCCTTCTTCCTCTATACCCTATCTCAATTCCTACACTCTTCCCTCCGCCTCTTCCTACAGTGCTGGAGGATGACCCATCTCATCATGTGACTATGATTATGATAAAGCTTTAAGACTGGAGGAGGTGGTGATGATTATACCTTTTTTTTTTTTTAACAACTTAGTGGCTAACTTGTTAGTAGTCACTAGGTTAACGACTAATATTATGTTAGTCGCTAAGCTACTAGAATACATATATATTCAATATATTATATATTATGTTTATAATATTAATATTTGTAATTTAATATATTGCATATTATATGTAATAAAATATAATTATTATGTAAACAATATATAATATAAATATTATGTATGAATAATATATAATTATTAAAAAAATATCATTATATATTATCTATAATTTATAATATATAAATTATATAAATCTTTAAAAAATAAAAAATACATTATATTATATTTATATGACATTCTATTTTATATTCAAATGATATTAATGTTATAATATAAATATATAATAAATATTAATATTATCATTATAATTATTATTATTATATTACATTATATTTATATACAAATATATTATAATTATATATAATATATAATATATTAATATTTATTTGTTATGATTTATTATATAATATATATTATATAATAAATCATTACATATAATTACTATTAATACTCAAAAATGGAGATATTCACGAAAAGAATACAACTTCCTCGAAGATAAAATCTTCTTCAGTGATAACGAACTCTTCAAAACCAAACGATAAGTTGTGGGTCCTATTTTGATCTGTCTTATTTTAGTACTCTCTCAAATCTCCTGTGGTACTAATCGGTCTAGCGACTACTTAGTAACTACTACAAGTAGTAGCTAACCTTAGCGACTAACAAATGCTAATAGCTAAGCTACAAAAAATTTACTTGCCTCAGCTGCTACTACTACTTTTAGTCGCTTTGGTGACTACATGTAGCATAATTGCTAATTAGAGACTGATTAGCTACTACTAGGTGTAGTGGTTAAGTTTAGCAACTACCAAAATGTAGTCGCTAATGGTTGAGCAGGAAAAAAGGTACTTCACACTTTTTTTTGAATCTCCTTTTAACTACTACATTAGTTGTAGTCATTATTTAGTGACTAAATAACTACTATAAGTTAGTAGCTAACAATTGATGTTATATATTTTGCGATTATGTATTTGCTATTTAGGCACTAAACTTTATACAATTGTTATTTAGTAACTAAATAGCTACTAACCTAGCTATTCTTTATTTTTGTATTTTCTTGTAGTGTTATTTGATTGTAGTTTTTTAAAGTAAAGTGGAAACCTATAAAGAGTACAAAGGTGAATCTTGTACTATACCCTCATTGATGTAAACATTTTTGTATATTTCATTCCCCACCATGTGAAGAAAACCTCTTAATGTAGATATTCATCTCATTCCCTTTATCAATGTAAACATCTATGTAACATCTTATTCCTCATTATGTAAAGATAATCTTTTTATGTAAACATTTGTGTTTATCTGAATCTTTAATATGTATAAAAATTTGTATCATGTTCTTTAGAATTTCCCCTTACTTAGTTTAAGGGACCATGCATATTCACTATCCCTTATTGATAGACGGATGGACCATTCTTCAAAAATAGTTGCTAAACCTCATTTGTGAGAGGAATATGACTAGAAGGATTTATGCCTATACATGAATAATATGAGAATCTAATCCATACATTTACATAGTTATACATATTTGTATTTATTCGTGCATCATTCTAATAATCCTTTTTTTTATAGTCATCATAGTTTTACCTATAAATTTTTGAAAAATAATAGGAAGAATATTAACTAAAAAATTAAGACATTAATTGTAGTACAATGCATGAAATTGTTAGTAGTTATGGAACATACAAATCAAATAGCTCAATCAGAAGTAACAAAAACAAGAGAGGAAAGTGTTTAACCATATGATGGAAGACCGTGTTCTAAAAGAGGCTTAAAAGCGTCTAAATGAGATCTTAGCCAAGATGAATGAAACATCTTTTAGTAGAGTCAAGAAGGGAAAAGACCTGATAGATGCCACACCTTTATTAATCATAAATGATGACTTATTCAGAACATTGGATTATCATAAATAAATAAAAAATAGCCAAGGAAGGAATTGTTATGGTACTAGCACTAGAGAAAGACATAGGCAATTACAAAGATAATGCTAAGATAAATGGCTTTATTATGTAGCTTGAAAGGTTTCATAAGACATTGGACATAACGAGATTAGAACATGGGATAGACATTGAAGAACTTTTGGCAAGAAAGTTAGAGAAACTGAGCTTTCTGCTAGTAGTAGATCAAGATGTCTATATAGATATCTAGATGTCTATACAAGCATTTAAGTGGTTTATACAGACATCTTAATTATCTATACAAATATCTTAATTGTCTATACAAACCACAGTTACTACTCATAAGCACTATTCACAGTATCGTACTATACCCTTTCTTTTCAGATTTTTTTTTGCTTTCCTTTATGTATTTCAATCTTAAGAATGGGTAGAGTTAGGTAGGTTGCAATAACCAATGATCCCATTCTCCATATTTAGTTAATATTTATGGTTATCCCTTTTTATGGCTATCCATGCATCCTTTTTAGCTCTTTTGAGCTTTGTATGAGTGAAAGATGATAAGGACAACATGCAATATCATGACTCTATGATTCCTTTTTTATTTATTATTCATTATCATGATATATGACTTGTTTCAATACATAACATACATATGCCTCATTCCTTTCACCTTGGACTATACATAACATTACCATTCATGTGTTTAAGTGTTTTTCTCCATCATGACAACATGTTTACATGTCTATATCAAACACACGTTATTCACTTGTTCATTAAGTTATAAGGCATATATGGGTAAGAACCTTTTTCCCCCTTTTGTGTTAATCTCTTAAGATAAAAACCTTTTTTTTTTCCTTTAGTGATATTTGGTACTCACATGGGATTGTTTTTATAAGTTTCATATTTTGATCACTAACTTACCTTACATTACCATTCCTATCATAAATAATCGCATCATTTGGATATGTTTTCCCTATCCTTGACTTAAGTATACCCAATCCCTTCCCCAAGTTTATACCTAACTCTTAAAATCAATCCTTAGTAAGGTGAAGGTGGATTGGAACTTCTAATAGACCAATTTGGATTTGACCCCATCGTCACCTAAAATTTTATATCGACCAAAGTTGGGTGATGACTTCACTCAAGTTTTTAGGATATTACCAAAGTATTACCCCTCAAGGCCCCTCATTGATCACTAGATTTATTTCACAAACTCTATGACTTGAAAAGCCTATCCTTAGATCATTTGATGATCATCCTTTGTATCATTATCTAGGGTTCTAATAAAATATGACCCAACAACCTCTCGACCTTTCAATGGTTGATAAAGGATTAGGAAAAGCAAGCAAAAATCAAGGAGCTCACCATAACCTTCATCTTTTAAAGGGATTTTTCTAGCTCTTTAAGCTTTAATCTTGATCTTCAAGATGAATTGACTTGCTTATATCTTTATCCATGATTGTTATTTGATGTGTTTTAGATGAATCTCCAATCTCTAAGTGCTCCAAGTCCCTTTCTTAATCTTACTTCTCTTTACTCTTCTTTCAAACTTGGGTTTTAATGGATAATCTTAATTAGAAAGGGTCCAATATGCAAATTTAGATGGTAGATAATTTTTAAGGTTTTAGATTATTGTGAGTGATATGGATGAGGGGTTGTAAGTGATAGGAATGATGTTCTCTCATTATTGGTTAAGGTTTATGGTGTTATGGTGTACGAAGAAGATGATGATTAGTTCTTTCAGAGTTAGGTTTTATTTTTTCAGAACTACGATTTTAGAAGAGAATATTAGGGTTTTTCTTCTTATTCATTGACCTTCTCCTTCTATAAAAACCCCTTATAGATGGGTGTTAAAAAAGGTATATAAAGGGCCCTAAGAAGATTCTAAGGTTATGTTTTTTAATAACCTGCATATACATATTATAACATGCATAAGTGGGATGTGAGTTGACATATGTGTATGTGGGTTCCAACTTGTGTATGTGTATAAGAGTTTCTCTAGCATAGTTTATTTATAGTTCTACTATTTTTAGCTTTCTAAAACCTTTTTCACCCTTTTTGGAGTTTTTTTATTACCCTTCAAACACATTAAATTACTTTATAAACTCAAAAAGAAGTAAATCACGTCATCTAAATAAATCAAATTCATCTATTTAAAGAATAAACTTTTTAATAAATCAACATCAAATTCATATCCTTAAGGTTGTAAAATTTAGTGTCTATACAAAGTTACCTCACTCAAAGACTTAAAGATCATACCTTTTAATGAGCTATTAGAAAATCTTATTAACTATAAGCTGAGGATCCTAATAAGAAGAAGGTAGCATATCATATGTGTTAGGTGTCAATAAAGGAAAATGGATGAGAAGTGGATAGTATTGGTGACTAATCAATGCCTTAACACTATAAAGAAATTCCTAATAAGCAAGGCGAAGAACAAGTTTAAATAATTGATTTGTTGTGGGTGTGAGAAGTAAGGTCAAATCAAAATTGATTCTCCTAAGGCCATCAAGTAAGAAGAATAAAAAGAAGAAGAATAAGAAGAAGAAAGAAAGAAAGAAAGAAGAGGAGGAGGAGAAAAAGAAAAAAAAAAAGAGAAGGATAAATAAAAAGATGTAGAAGAAAGAGGAGGAGAAAACAAGAAGCAAATAAAAAAAAGAAAAAAAGGAGAAAAAAAGAAGAGAAAAATAAGGAAGTAAAAGAAAGATAAAGAAGGAAAAGTAAAAAAAAAATAGTAGAAGAAGGAGAAAAAGAAGAATAAAAAGAAGAAGAAGAAGAAGCCAAAAAAGAAGAAAAATGAGAAAAAGCAAAAGAAGAAAAGAAGAAAGAAGTAGAAAAAAGATAAAAAGAAGCAAAGAAAAAAAAAAGATGAAGGAAGAGAAGTAAAAAGAGTAGAGGCAAAAGAAGGAGAAGAAGAAGAAAGAGAAAAAGTGAAAGAAGGAGAAGCATAAAAAAAAAAAAAAGAGAAAAAAACAAAGAAGGAGGAGAAGGACAAGAAGAAGAATAATAAGAAAAAAAAGAAGAAAATACAAGGGAAGAAGAAGAAGAAGAAGAAGAAGAAGAAAAAGAAGAAAAAAAAAAGAAGAAAGTATTTAAATTCACTTAGAATCACTCAAATATCTCTGAAGCAACTGACTTTGATGATGATCCAATGAGAGGAATGAGCAACCTGTCTTCAAAAAAGGAAAGCTTTCATAAAAAAAAAAAAAAAAAAGTGATGTAGATGATAATGATGGCCTAAATGGGATGTTTATAATTGAAAATCTTGTGGAAGTCCTAAAATAAATAAATAAATATCTATATAAAAATTTTGAAAAATGAGTTTACTACTTTGAAAAAATGGATGATTTAATAAAAAAAATGAAATTTTAATATTGAAGAACAAATTTTATAGGCCCTTTTTAAATCAAACTAAAAGTTTTGAAAAGTAAAATTTTATGTTTGAAGAACTCATTTTTTAAATTCACTAAAGAAAATAAAAATTAGATTTAATTTTAGAGTCTCAAAGGAATTCCATTGAAAAACATGATCTAAGTTTTGATATTTGGCTCAATCTACTTATAAGACTATCTTGTTAAATTATCATCTTAACATATTAGAATTCCTTCTCCTAAGTCCTCAAGACCACATATGCATGATTATAAATGTTTATGCTCATCACAAGCCTAAGGCACGTAACCATACTTATATGTATTTTTAAAAAGAAAAAATACTTTCTATAAATGTACATCTTCCATTTTTAAGTCTCATACTTATAGGAAATCATTTTATGATCATTCCTTTTTTTAGAAATTAAACAATGCTATTACTATGGTAGATTTAGCTACAATACAATATCAAATGATGATGAATTGTCCTTTGTTGATAACTCCTATGGATCAAAAAGCAATAAATATCAAAATTTATTAGCTAATTTTGTAGGTTAGAAAGTCATTTACCAAGTACTCAAAATGGAGAATTTAAGAGTAAATAAAGACTGGTAAGAAAAACAAGAGATGTGAGCTTCGAGGTGACAACTGACATCAAACCAATTTAATAATTGGTATCAAAATTTATGAAGTACTTCTATCACTTATTGTAATTTGATATATCCTACGTAATAGGAAGAATTGCTATGCACACTTTAATTTGATGTACCACATCTCTTAGCATATACAACCAGTGTGTATGTATGTTTGAAAAATAATTTCAAATTATTTCTAAAAACAATTCCTCTTTGCTTCTTAAGATAAGTTATTTTCTCAAAGTTGACATCTTATTTTCAAATTGATATTTTTCATTTGATCCCAAGGTTCTACTTTTTTTTAATTTTTTTCAATTGGTTTAGAGTTTAGTCTTATTCTTGAAGAGGAAATGTCTTAATTCTTTTCAAAACAAAGAGGAAGCTTAAACTCTTTTAAAAAGTAGAAGAATATTTTAATTAAATAATATTTTAAGAGAAAGCAATGTTTTAAAATATTTTTATAATATTTCAAAAAAAAGGAGAATTTCAAGACAATGCATTTATTTATTTATTTATTTTCACTTTGGATATGTTTACATTTATTGTATTATGATTTTATCATCATTCAAAAAAGAGAGATTGTTAACCCCAAAAATGATATTATTTCCTGATCTTTAAGTTGAATGAAAATAAAACCTTGAAAAGTTATAATTTATGCTTAAGTTTTTTTTTTTAATCAGTTAGAACTTTTTTAGGTAAGTAATAAGCCTAAACTTGAATGGCAAGAAGAGCCAGGGAATTTGGCTAAGTGTTAAAGGATGAAACTTTAAGAAAAAAAAACCAAATGAAAGCTAAAAAGAAAGGATGAGGATGAACATAGACACAAAATAAGGTATGTAAAAAACTAACATCCAATGTGTAAAACATCAATTGAATGGTCTTGATGAGCAAACAATGACCATTGATTTAAACTAATGACCATTAAAGGATGTGAAACAATAGTCATAGAAAGAATTAACGCTCAGTGAAAAATGATTAAGTAGTGAAGAAAGCCATACAAGTGCATAATCCTATTGAATGTGTATAACGACCCATTGAGAATAGTGATTAGCAATGTTTCTCTCTATGTATGCTCAACAATTACCACTTGTTGAACTAGCATAATAACTAATTTAATAGCCTTTTACAAAAAGCCAAAATTGAGTGAGACAACTAGTTATTAGAATTTTATCTAAGTAAAAATTTCTTTTAAAAATCTTTAAAAGACTACTTAACCTCTAAAAACTTAAGAGAACAAGTGTAAGATTTTGAACTTAATCTTTGTAATTATGGAGAGTGTAAGCATAAGGATAGATCAAGTGTACATGCATTCTCAAGTATTATACATTTACCTAGTTTAAAGAGTTACATACTTATTAATAGTAATTTCTTGTAAGGGCAATTAGATTAGTACTTAGCCAACAAAAACACAACCAATTAGTGTTGAACATGCAACGGTACTGATGCACCTTTCTTTTAAGCCCAATAAAAGTGGAGAACAAAATTTGACTTAAACCTATTAAAAAGACAATGATAAAAATACTGAGTTAGCTTAAAGAGAATAAGCAAAATTATTTATCGAACCTTTATAAATGTCTTTTTGAGCACTCAATTCACTCCTTTGTTTGAGTCCCCTATCTTTACAAAGACCAACACTAGTAATCTATTAAATTTTTGTAACGAAATCCTGCTCGTAACATACTATGACAATTACTCAATTGGCATGAAATGATTTCAATCTATCCATGATTTTGCATTTCAACTTTTAAATCAAAATCCTTATAGCCAAAATCCTCCTATCCAAATAGACACTTGAATTAATTAAGATTGTGTATTTCTCAAATTGGACTTTACTAAACAATCACTTCCTATTATATAGCATCCTGTTAAAGATGCGTAAAATCCAATTTTAAGCTATTTAATAAATTATCTAGTCAAAGTAACGTTAATTTTTAAATAAAGGAATCTGGCTACGACCTACAACTGCCATCACCCTCGAATTGGCAATTTATGTCTTGTCGTATCTTGTTGAGACACGTGTATAATGCAAAAAAGCTCAATCCAAACACGACCCATTTAATTAATCATGTCAAAATTCTCAACCCTAACACAGACATGTTTTAGATTAGAAATTAGGCTTTTTCTTATTCTTATAGTATTTTATTTTAGAATAGTTAATTTTCTATTTTTTTATGCTCACGCGAGAAATTCTGGAAAAATGAGCTAAATTGTAGTTTTCAGTAGTATCGCATAGGTTGTTACATGGCCCATGCATTGGACCATACAATAACCCAGAGTTGACCAGTCAGTACAACAAAATCACATAAGAAGTTATATGTGTGGGTTGTTGCATGGTCCATGCATCGGGCCCTATAAGGCGTCATATCATATTGTAGAGCACAATACGGGCTACCTTTTCAAGATAAAGATTTGATCTATTTGGATAGAGATTCCTAGGTAAAAAAAGAAAGATTTTTAGAAAAGAAAAGTGGATCAACATCTACATCAAATAAAAAGAAGATTTTGTTAAGATTAAAGGCATTTTCTTTTAGTCTTTCTTTGTTTAGTGTAGCAACACTTCTTCTTTTGGAAATTCTTCTACTCAATTCAATGAATTCTTTATTCTTTGTTTCTTTTTCTTCTTAGGATGAACTTTATTCTTCAATACTAGGGATTAGGGTGAAAGCCTAATATTAGTTCCATGATTATATGAAGTGATTTTACTTCAATTGTGTTGGATTTCTTGATTTAATATATTTAAGCTTAATTGATCTTATAAGTATGCACGGTCGCATATGTGCAAAGCTTAAGATTCTAGATGATGGTGCGAGAGTGGAAGTCTAGGGCTAGTCATAACATATTAAACTAGGAGACTAAGACCACAAGAGTAGGATTAACTTTTAGAGATATTCAAGGATTATTCATGGAACTTAATGCATTCTGATTGAATTTTGTAACCATAAGAGTAGACATAATTTTAGTAATAGTAAACTCAATATTGCTTGAGAGAGATTATTGAATAAATTAGGAAAATCCATCTTCAAGCATAACTCAATCTTAATTGAAATAATTCTCTTAATATATTTATGGAATAGTATTGTGGTATACCCAAATTTCCTATAAATCATTATCATGGGAATTCTTCTAATTAAATCTTAGTTTTATTTAATTATTTTTGTAATTTTAGTTTTTAGTTATTTCCTTCTTTATTATTTTGATTGCTAAATAATAGAAAAGTTATGACATTATTAGTACTTGTGTGAAACAATCCTCATGGGAACAATCTCTACTTATCATTATATTACTTGAATGATTTGTGCACTTGTAAGGGTTACATATGCAACAAGTGTTTGGTGTCATTTTCCGGGAATGATTTTTTATAATATCAATTCTACTTAAGATTTCTATTAATCTAGTATTTAAATTCTATGTTTTAAAGTTTTTATGAGTCTAATTGTGGTTTATTCTTTTGGATAGGTGAAGCTATATATGTGATGTTCGAAAGTCTCAAATTATTCGAATTTGATCCTAAAATTGAACACACATTTCACATTTGAAGGTGAATTCAAAAACATAAAAGGAACTTTCAAAAGGTCACAATGGCCGAAAAAGGAAGACCAAAAGCTTTGCGAGAATATGTCATGCTAAGACTCAAAAGACTCAATCAAGCATTACTAGACCTATCGTTGCATGCAATAATTTTGAGATTAAACCAATGATTATCCAAATGGTGGAACAAAATACTTTTAGAGGTGAAGCTAATGAGGATCGAATGCCCACATTGCTACTTTCCTTGAGACTTGTGCAACTTGTAAGATTAACGAGGCAACAGATGATGCAATCTAATTCCAATTATTTCCCTTTTTCTTGAAAGATAAAGCTAAAAAATGGTTGAATTCTATGGCTCATAATTCTTTTGCCACTTGTGAGGATCTTTCTAGGGCTTTCTTGGCAAAATATTTCCTACCGAGCAAGATTACATAATTAAGGCAAGCAATTGCAAGGTTCCAACAAGAGCCAGATAAGTGATTATATGAAGCATAGGAGAGGTTTAAGGAATTATAAAGAAGATACCCACATTATGGCTTTCCAGATTAGTTGATAGTCTAAACCTTTTATAATGGGCTCAATCAATTTGTTCACATTACTATTGATATTACAATAGGTGGTAGACTCATAGGTAAGTCAACCGATGAAGCTTATTCATTGTTGGAAGAGATGGCCTCAAACAACTACCAATGGGCAAGCGAAAGGAGGTTCAATAAAAGAGGTTACGAATGTTCATGATATTGATACCTGTACCATGTTAAATGTCAAGACGGATGGTCCTGCAAAGATTTTGAAAGTGTATGTATGCATGTTATTAATACTCCACCACTAACTTGTGAATGGTGTGGAGTAGCACATATAGGAACCAAATGTCAAGTGGGGAATCTTTTTACTCCAAATTATGTGAAGCAAGAGCAATATGTATCCAACTTTAATAGGTAGTCCCATAATCCTTATTCCAACACCTATAATCTCAAGTAGAGGAATCATCCCAACTTCTTATAGGGTGATCAAATCGATCAAGCTAAGCCTTCTCATCTTCATGGTTTTTTTCAAAGGCAACAAAGTGGAGTTCCCATATCTCAACCAACTCAAAATAAGGAAAAGCATCCATTTTCATGCAAAATTTTTTTATTGAAAAGTTTGAAAAGGTAAAGACTAAGCTAGATAAGATTGAAAAGCTTGAATTAAGGGTGAACCAAATGGAGCAACACAATCGACACTTAGAGATGCAAATTGGGCAATTGGCTAACATTATCAATGAAAGAATGCACAGTACATTGTCTAGCAAGAGTGACATTAACCTAAGAGAATAATGCAAGGCAATTACTTTAAGGAGTGGTATAGAGATACTTGACCCCCTACGTAAGGATAAGGGTGAAAGTGAGATAACAACCTCAAAATTGCCTAAAATCCTTAAAAGACCAAAAATATTAGTCCAAGGAAATGAGGAGGTAGCCCCAAATTATATTCCATATGAGAATGATAAGGAGAAAGAAGCTAAGGAAAATGAGCAAAGCAAACCTACACCCAAAAAACCTTATGTTCCACCAATTCCCTTTCCTCAACGGTTGCAGACATACAAGCTAGACAATTAATATGCTAAGTTCTTAGAGATTTTCAAACAACTTTGTGTCAATATTCCATTTGCTGAGGTCTTAGAAAAAAATGCCAAAATATGTAAAATTTCTCAAAGAGCTTTTGTCTAACAAGAAAAATTTAGAGGAATATAAGACCATAGCCCTCTCTAAGGAATGTGGATTGCTCTATTAAATACTCAGTTGGAGTGATGGAGAACATTCTCAAGCAAGTAGAGAAGTTCATTATACCAGTAGATTTCATTGTGCTCGATATGGATGCAGATGTGAACATGTCATTAATCCTTGGAAGACCATTCTTGGCAACTGCAAGAGCCATAATTGAAGTGAAGAATGGAAAACTCACTTTGAATGTAATGGGAGAATCAACGGAGTTCATTGTTTTCAAAGCAATAAAAAAAACGTTCTTCCATTGAAGATTGCAATAGGATGGATGTAGTTCATGAGCTAGTTTAATAGTTTTCTTGAAAGAAGCATTCTAAGGATCCATTCAAAGCTAGCTTAATTAAAGAGGCGTCACCATTGCATGAGGACCGTGAAAATGTAGCCTAATTTTTAGAAGTAACTAATTCATTTAAAGATTATAAGTTTGAGAATTTAGGACAAGGTAATGCTTATGAAAATGCCTAGATATATAAGAAGAAAGACAAGTTATGTCATGCTAAGCAATTTCACAAGCCTTTACTTGAAGTTGGACAGCAGGTGGTGGAAGTTTTACCTTATGAAGCTATAAAGTTGCAAGCAGATGGTACTAAAATGTTCAAAGTGAATAACCGGGATTTGGAACATTTTTTCTATGGTGATGCATTGCAAAATAGAGAATCTATCTCCTAAATTCACCTTCAAATTGAGAATTTGTAAAAAGTTGAGCTAATGACTTTAAACAAGTGCTAGTTGGGAGGCAACCCAATGGTTTCATTCATTTTAGTTTATTTATTTTAATGTTATGCATGATTTTTATTTCCAAATTTTAAATGATTTTAGTGTTAGATTTTTAGAATTTCAAAAATTTTATTAGTTTAATTCATTATTAGAATGTGGTTTTTATGTTTAATTTATGTTAATTAGTGTTAATATTGGTTTAATTATGCTAATTATAGGTTAATTAAGGAGAACTGATCATGAGAAAGTTGTGCTTAATGCAATTGTGGAGAGAAAATCATGTATAGTGAATGAAAATAGAGAAAACAATTAAATTTAGTTATAGCAAATTTGCATGGCCATGTGATGACCTACACAAAATGTTTAGGAATGAAAACTACACAAAGGAAATGCTTAAATAGCAAGGATGAATTAGGTCTAAGTTGATGAAATGGGTATTAAATTGGTGGAATGGGTTGTTATTTGTTCTAGGCAAGCTCTATTTTAATAGAAGTTGAGCTATTAGTTATTTTTAATGGAAGATGAGAGTTGGGTTTTATTCATGGCCTTTTAGTCACTAGTTGCTAAAAGAATAAAAATTTTGAACACCCTTTTTTCGCCTCAACCATAAACGGTAGCGACACACTTCCCATTATCAAAACTCGTATCTCCTCCACCACCACCGTCAACCACTCCACCATGCACGCTGTCACACCTAAATGACCAAATACCTTAACCCATTTCTTCTCAATTCATTCCTTTATCCATTGAAAAAATACTTTTTTCTCTCTTCCCCAAACCCCTCCTTCATCGAACCCATCCTACAGATCAATTTTCTTTCGATCTCACCACTTAATCCTCCATTGGTTCAAAGCCAAAAAGAAGCCAGTCAGATCTTCAATTGAGTCACCATCTCTGAAATGGCCCTCATGAACTCGAATACCTAAGTCCATCGTCATCATCGAAAGCCAATATGCTCTCACCACCACTGCCAGCACCAGATTCTTTACACCAAATCCTAACCTTAAATCAAATAACAAGGTGCAGCATATGTAAAAACCAAATGACCACCTTCTATATGCACATAAGACTCCAATAGCCTGTACCAATAGCAAAATTCTCAATGCAGAACAGTGATTTAAATTTCTAACTATTTGTTTTTCTTTAGTTTATTCTTCTTTGTTTTCTTTCATTTTAATTTTCATTCAATTTAGAATTTATATTACTGATTTAAATTCAAACTTTATTTTATGGATGTTATTGATTTAGTATTAGAATTGTTATTGTTAGTTTGGATATATTGTGTCTCACTGTTGCAGTACTAAGCGTAGAATCTGAAATTTTTTTTTTTTTAATTTTCTTAGAATATGCAGATCAGCCTTGTTTGTTGATATGATTTTTGGAATTTTGGTTATCAATTGCTTAGAAGGTTGTTATTGTGAATTGTGAGTGATAGGCATTTCATAATGAATGATTTGGTGGAAAAAAAAAAAAAGGATAAATTTAGGTTGTGGAACTTGGGTTCATTGTTTGCAGGTGACGGCATTGTGGTAGTTGAGTTAATTATGATCTTTAGTGAAAATAGAAATGTGGATGTTTAGTTTGAGAATTGTATTCACCAATTTGGGTTTTTAGAAAATGGAAATATATTTTATGAATTGGGTGTATCTTGAGTGTTGAATAACTTTGTGAATTGAGACTGTTAAGCAAGTATTTTTTAGGACACTTTTTTATTTGGATTATCTGTGTATAACAAGGACGCTGCTTGGTTAATTCTAGGTGCATGGCCTGCTGTATGGCTCACGCGCATCTGTTTAATTCTATTCACATACGCCTCTAATTATTTTTGTTTTCACTTCTCGATCCATACTATTCTAATAAATCTTGGTTTATTGGTAAAAGACAAATTAATGTGCAACAATTAATGGTTATGAATTTGATCATTTATGAACATATCGCATCAAACGGGTCCAAAAAGTCACATGAAGGGGAGTCTTTTTCCCTTGCATTTTCAATTCTTTTAAAACATTAAGGATAATGTTTCGTTTAAATTTGGGGGAATTAGAGGAATAAGAGTTAATTCTTTCATTTTCTTGATTATTTAGTCGAGTCTTTCGATTTTTTTGAATTCTTTATGATTAGTGTTTTTTTCATGTGAATTGCATTCTTTTGGGGTAATTGTTCCCTCTAAAAGTAAAAATGATCACTTCATGATTTGTGAATTTTTGGATTTTGGAATGCTTGTAGTAAACTATGCATGATTATCTTGTTTGAAAATTTAGGCATTTGAAGAAGCTTGATAAATGATGTAAGTAGTTTCTTATTTAGGTTGATTAAGGAATTTACTTGAATCATTACACCTAGGAAATGATTGCTTCTTTAAATTCAAGCATATGCATGATAATTTGTTAAAAAAAATTCATTAATTCTAGAACAAAACATATAATCTTTTGAGACAAAATATTAATTCACACTTGATTAAGAAAATTATCTAGGCATTCATTCTTTAGTCTACTTAGCCTCATCCACACCTTCATTTTTATCCTTTGCACCCTTTTTGCGACTTGAAATACACTGTAAGAGTGTATATAAGTCTTTCTCTTAGTACTCTTAACCTTATCATCGTACAACAATCATCATGGTCTACCCTCCAAGAGAATTTTAGGATTGAAATTATTGAGAGGCACAAGAATTTCCATTATGTATGTTGAAAAGTTGGAATTTCCTTCTTGATTATATGTTTGATTATATTTGCAAGTACTTGACTATTGGGAAAGTAATAGTTGAGACATGTAATACTTGCATCTTTGTAAATTGTTGATTATTTGGATTAGTTTCTTTCAAAAAAAAAAAAAGAGAAAAACAGAAGAAAAAAAGAAAGAAGGTTGAAGAATTATGAAGTCTTTTGAGTTTAATGCTTAAATTGGCTAGAGTTCACAAGTTTTATGTGAGATGCATTATGTTAACAATTTACTTTTAAGGTTCAAGCTGAATTATGATCAAATAAGTGATTATTGCTTGAAAATAAAAGAAATAAGAGTGACAAGTCAGAGAAATGATGAGAACATATGGGAATTTCTAGTGCCACTTGATTATTTTAATTCTTGAAGTTCTCTTGTTTACACTTTTTGTATCCTTTTCTTTGACAAGCTATTTTTCTCCTATTCACATTACAAGCCAATGAAGACCTTTTGATCATTGACTAATTGTGCAATTACATAGTGGAGATTGATTGAATGTTCTTACCTATGGAATTATATATAACATTATGCAATGAAAGGTTTGACAATGTTAACTTGTATTATTTTTATTTTTTAAATTGCATCAAAAGTGGGGAAAAAAAATGTCTTGTGATTTTTGCATATTCCTTAGTTGATTTATGCTTGGAATTGCTTGCAAAATTTTAAGAGTGAACTTCAATATCATAAAATTTCTTACAAGTTTGATTTGTTCGTTTATTATAGGATTTTCTAAGTTCATGGGTTTGCAATTGCGATTTGAGAAGTTCTCTTGTTATTTCTTTTTCTTTGCTTAGGGACAAGCAAAACTCCAAATTTGGGGAATTTGATAGGAGTTATTTTGGCATATGTTTTTCGGTTAGAAATTAGGAGTTTTTCTTTTTTTATGGAATTTTATTTTAAAATAGTTAACATTTATGCTCGTGTAGGAAATTCTCGAAAAATGAGTTAAATTACAACTTTCAACAGTGTCACAAGGGTTGTTGCATGGCCAATGTGTTTGACGAAATAGTGATACAAAGTTGATCAATCAGTGAAGTAGAATCGCATAACTAGTTATGTGTGTGGCCTACTACATGGCTTATGTATCGGGTCATGCAAGACATCAGATTCAGATTTTAAAACACAATACAGACTACCTTTTTAAAATAGAGATTTGACCTATTTGGATATAATTCTTAGGAGGAAAAAGAGCAAATTTTTAGGAGCTAAAAATGGATTTACATCTACACCAAATAAAAAAGAAGATTTTATGAATATTGGAGCCATTCTTTTTTAGGGTTTCATTGTTTTGTTTAGCAGGACTTCTTTTTTATAAATTATTTTACTCAATTCAATAGATTATTTATTATTTGTTCATTTTTTTTCTTTTAAAATGAACTAATTCTTCAATTCTAGAAATTAGGGTGAATGCCCAATATTTGTTCCATGATTATATGAAGTAATTTTGCTTCAATTGTATTGAGTATCTTAATTAATATATTTAAACTTAATTGACCTTGTAATATGAACAACTGCATATGTGCAAAACTTGATATTCTAGATGATAGAGCAAGAGTAGAAGTCTAGAGTTAGTCCTAACATATTAAATTGGGAGATTGATACCACGAGAGCATATTTAACTTCTAGAAATATTTAAGGATTGTTTGTAAAATTTAATGCATTATTATTAAATTTTATGACCACAAGAGTATGCATAATTTCAATAATAATTGACTTAATATTGCTCGATAAAAATTATTGGATAAATTAAGAAAATTCATCTTTAAACACAAATTGAAACAATTCATTTGATATGTTTATAGAATGATATTGTGGTATATCCAAATTTCTTAAAAATCAGCCATAATATTTTGTTTTAATTAAATCTCAGTTTTATTTAATTATTTTTGCAATTTTAGTTTTTAGTTATTTTCTTTTTTATTATAATAGAAAAATTAAGAGTTTATTGATACTTGTGTCAAACAATTTTGGTGAGAACAATATCTAATTATCATTATATTACTTGATTACACATGCAATAAGTAAATTACACGATACAACTTGTATAACCTATACAATTAATAATATTATTAATATATCACTATGTTATGATATAAAAACATATGTTTAACCTAAAAATATATTAAAAAAATAGACTAAATATTAAAAATTTAAACGAATATAAAATTAAATTCAAAAATATTTTTTATATATGAATATATTTATTTAAACCTTGTTTAAACTTAAATATTTATATAATATATTACAATCTTCGCCTATTAACCTAATTATATAACCATATTAAATCATATCTATTGCAAACTAAGCATATCAACCCATCTAAACCATTTTTTTTATCGTGTCAGAAACAGATTAACTCATTTATAACCCAAATATATTCATATCAAATTCAAATCCTGTTGTATCATTTAATTGAATCATGTCAAGAATTGTCCACCTTATCTCACCCATACACAATTCACGTAACACGACCATACAAGTCCATAAAGTTAATTGCGCTAAAGCAAATGTAGAGACAAATCCTATGGTCTTCATTTTCACCAACTACAGGCAATTGCGAACATATTAAACGAATAAGATTTAAAAAAAAAATTCAAAATTCCAACCCATATATTATCGGTGAGGAAGTTTGTTTAAAACCCAAAAGAGGACCAAAACTGTGAAAAGAATTGCCTTACTGACAACTCTCAAACCTCATCCAAAAAAAAAAAAGAGTAACCCAAGCCACAAATGCCTACACCTCCCCCCCACCCCCTCTCTCTCTCTCTCTCTCTCATTAACCTGATTTGAACTTACAATGAATACTTATAAATAATATACACAATCTACAAAAAGGATCCACTTCAATCGCAACAATGGGCTTTCACACTCAATCCAACTGATGCCAGGTTGCTGCAGAATATCATGCAAAACAAATGATGGAGAAACCATCTTATGGAAACGAATGGGTGATAAATATACTTCCACACAGACTGAAGACTGAATTTTGTGAAGAAGCAGTATGATGCCTACAGCCAGGCACTATTATGAGAGAATGGATTGCAATGCCATCTGTTGCTGTGGATGCAACATCGACCAAGTTGAGGCCAATGTTCCTGGTGGTAAAGTTTGCTGAAGGTGCCTCAACAGGTTAACCATTTTACTTGCGGTTTGTTCTGTTGCCAAATCCTTGCCACAGAGAACCTGCGATAACAAATGAAGGAGATGTCCTGTCAGGTTGTTTGGCCAGTCAGTGGATGGTAAGAGCTTGAGATAGAGAGAAGGTAAATGGAAGGTTATGGGTGAGCAGAGAAAGAGAGGCTTTTATACCTAGAGTTTGATTTAAACCAGAAACATGTGGTAAGCTACTAAGTTACTATAATTTTTTTAAAAAAATTAAATGAACAATTAAAAATTTATAAATATGCCCCCATATTGTTTTTATATTCAACAGTTCTAATTGGGAACACTTGTTTTAGTGACCCTGATCACGTTCTCATGAATTGGGACTGATGGTCAGAATTGTAAAACTCTTAAGGGTTCTAGTGAATCTAGTAACTATGTTTTGCACCATTCCATTTGTGTTTCTGTGTTCCATTGGACAGAACCATAGCTCTCACTTACAGAAAGCTCTATGATTACCAAAGCACCCTGCCCCCAAAACACACAAACACACAAATTGAAATTTAGGAATACTAAGGGTGCTAATTGATTAATCTACTTCAGAAATATTAACTAACCTCAGCAAATACAGAAACAATCTTAGGAAGATACTGATTGTTGGGGCCCAAAAGTTCACAGTCTGACCTGTAAATGGATGCCAAGATGTGGGTTAATTACTAATGAATGGAAGACATAGTGGAGAAGATACAAAGTGGGGGGGGAAAAAAAGTGAACAGTAGGGAACCTAAATCTACCTCTCCACCATTGAACAAAGCAGCTCATGAACAACTTTTGCTTCAATCAAATCACCTGTTATGGGCAAACAGTTCAACCATGCTGGAACAACCTGCCAAACATCAAAATAGTCACAAATGCAAAAGAACTGTCAAAACTAAGAAATAACTAATAAATTCCATATTGATAAGGCCAAGAACTCAGTTCCAAAATGTACTTCAATATATGATAAAGTCCAGCCAACACCTGGCGATGAAACCTCCATTCGCCAACAAATTTTTTCAAACATCATCCATCTCTATTCAATGAAAATTTCATAATTCAATAAATTTATTTCAAATGTTAACATCTCATCCACCTCAATCTAATAAACTTTTCATACCGTTTAAAAGGGAATGTAGATTTTTATTTTTCATCAATTTTTTTCCCTGAGAGCACAACATCAAAGAAAATGTTTTCACCTATTCCCTTTCCACATACAAATTCATTGACTAAGAATTACAATTAGAAAAGGGATGCCAAAATAGAGCCATTATTAACAATTGTTAAGAGGGGTAAAAACATGAACACAGTCCCTGCAAAATGTACAAATATAACATCTACTAATGAAATTTGATGCATGAAAACATAGAGAATGTCATGGATAAGTACATATAATTAAAGGAACAACTTCTGGCCTCTCTTTATAAAGGATGGGAATTCTTGCATTTGCTGACTTCCAAGGCAAATGATTGATGAGCAAAACAATTCCAAAGATCACTGTGAAGACATTACTAGCATGCCAAAATGATTTTATCAGGGAAAACTGGTAGAATCAATGAAAATGCAGGTTTATCAGCAATGGTGCAGCTACAGTTACACAATTCCCACTATGCACTAAAGAGGAACATTACTCTTAAATGTTTATCTTTTACATATCTCCAGATATCCTCTAATAGAATTTGTCATATGACCAACAGATAAAACATAAATACTGAAATACCTGAGTTGAATCAATACTTTCACGATGAAACTGACAAATTTTCCCCAAAGCAGAAACAGCATTATCATATGCCATGACATTTTCAGGTTGCTTGGCATTAGGATGCCTTATCACGACATTTAGTCTTGAAAGAGCCTCTGACCAAAGCCAGTAACAAATGTTAACACACAAAGAAAATAAGATCAACTCTTTCACTCCGAAAAAGTAATAAACAAAATCAAAAGCTATAGGATGCAGGCAGTTTACCTCCAACAAGAGGTTTAAATACAGATCCACCAACCTCTGCACATACTCCAAGTCCATATACAGCTGCCTAAGAAAAAGTCATAAAACATAATAAGAATATCAGAACCTGAGGCATGCATCGCCATAACTAATGAGTACAGACCTGTCGAACATCAGGATTCTTGTCGTTACATGCCTCTAATAGGAACGGAAGAAATGTGTCATAGTATCTACACCAACCACATCAGAAGAATTTGTATCAATCAAGTGTTATTAATGACAACAATCATTACTTTTATAATATGCATTACGAAAGAGCTTACTTAAGAGCGGACTCTCGACATTGCTCTGCAACATCATCAAAAATGCAAATTGCAATTCTTCTCTCGTCAGCTGTCTTATCTTTGCCCTAAATAATCAAATATGTCAGGATGATAGCCCTAACAACCAGTATACATATTTTAAAAAGAAAAAAAAGGAGTACCACTGAGGTAAAAAAAAAAAAAAAGGAAATATTATTTAATATAATATCTATAAAAACTTATTAAAAAAATTAATTCTATATAAACAAATTGAAAGAACATAGCAATTTTCATAAGCACTAAGAAAAATTCTATATTTTGTATAAAATCTTAAACTGATAATAATTTTCAAAAAAGGATTAGGAACAGGAATAAAGCTTATATGAACACGAATCTGCTCTTCTAATGTGTGTGTGTTTTTTTTTTTTTTTGGGGGGGGCACAGCAGAAACTAAAGAAAACAGCAGCAGCAGTTTAGAGTGGAGGAGAGAGAAACAATGAAAATCCAAAAAAGACAGTGAAGAGGGAGATTTAAGGTGCCTGAACACTGGAAATGGACAGACCAGCTCAGGGTGACCTAGGAGGTGGGTATTCCAGTGAGATTCCAGCAACAAACATGGAAATTCCGGAGATTTTCCGGCACGTCGATCACAGATATTGATAGATTGGAAGATTCTGATTCTAGTAATGCTGGTCTATACAATTGGAAAGCTCCCCAGAGACGAAAGTTTGAAAGCCGTGCCTTTTTTGCGCCTTGCGCCTCCATTAAGGCACGCACCTCAGGCCAAAGGCATGAGGTGACATCGCCCACCTTTGGCCTGCAGAAAGCCATGGGCCTGGTGCACCCTTGTGCCCGAGACAAGCCTTTGACAACTCTGAGGCTAGCTTAACATATCATTCCACCTTTAACTATTGAGTATAAGTTAACAACACTTAGTTTTAGACAGATAAAATGACAGCAACTGACACCATAATTCTAAGTGAATTAAAATTTATCATAACTCTTGTACTTTTACGATGAAACTTACCCACATAGGAGTCAGATAGGTTGATAGCTCATCAAAGAAGGGCAAGAAAGAGGATTTAAATGTTTTGATCAAAGTTCCCAAGATTTCACCCACCTGCAAACAGAAATGGGCATATTAAGCTAAGAAAAATGACATTGTACCGACCATAAATAGACCAAATACTCCAAATTGGTCGGCTACATATACTAACTTGGTCAAAAACTTCTTCCTCTTGCTCATTTTCCTCTTTGATTAACTCTCCTTCCTCGGCGTCAAAGTCTTCAGCTTTAGATCTCTCTGCTCGCTCTCTTTTCCTACTAGAGCTAGCTGTGATAACCTGTTTAATCTCATCCACAATGGATCGCACCTGACCTTCACCAACAAGTGGCCCAGATATCTGAAGGAACAAATACAAAGTTCGCCAGATACTGAGTATAGCGATTGCACAATACTATACAATTCTTAAATTTTTCTCTAGCAAACAATTATAACGATAGAAGATTTCTAAAGAGTTGCTTTAAAATCAATAATGTTTGGTTATCTAATACATAATATTTCCAATCTTTCATTAATATAGCAACTGCATGACAGTATGAACCCCCAGATTAACAGAATTTAACCTCATCATAGATATAGCAAACCTGTAAGCATTGATTTAATGCATCCAACATATTTGCACAGATCTGAGTATCAGGTTCCTGCAAGCAGAATCACAGCCCGAAAACTCATTATCCATAGTATCACACAAGCTGTAAAGGTACGCATGATGCCAATGGTGGATGTACAGAGCTTGTGACAACCTTATGTAATGCCTCCACCAAAGCTGGAATAATATAATCAGACAACTGCTTTACGTATGACTCATTGCAACCCTGAGCCAACCCTTTCTCTACAGCTAATTTTGCAGAACGCAGTAGCTCCGGCATGGCTAGAAATATATTCAATGTTCTGAGTGAGATTTGCTAAGTCCAATGAGAACATCAAGGAAAGAAAAATAAATCAAAATAACTTGACACCTGAAACAGCTGCTTTCCTAACTTCTTCGTGGAAATAAAATTTGAGCAGAGGAACAAGGGTTGGGGCAACCTGCAAGGCAAATGTGACATCTTACCAGTTAATTTACCAGAAACTTTGACAGTGAAAAAGAAATATGCTTCGCTGAAACAAAACCTGATCAATCCATGGAAAGAAGCCCTCCTTAAGCTCATCTGCATAGCAACATAACATATTACAAGCAGTTGCTTTTTCTTCCAGGACACTAGTCCTGATCCCTATTCTCTTGTCCCCGAGGGTGATGGTCTCCATACTGTAACATAGCCACAGCTCTCAGTTAATTGACAAAATTTTTCATTCAAAAACCAAGATTTAATGTTTTTCAGTATGCATTTGTGCATTTATAAGTATGAATGTGCACGCTTGCATATGTAAGGGAGAAATAGTAAGAACCTAAGAGAAGATATTCATGCTACCAGCAAAATTGAGCAAGTGGAAAATCCTAGAACTGTTTAAATAAGGGAAACAAAAAGGAGAGCCAGGCAAGTTGATAAGTATCTATTCACATTGAGCAATCCATTGAATACCTTTCATCATCTGAATCATCAATATCGTTATCTGAATCTGCAGATGTAATGGTAACATCTGGTTTGAGTTGAGCAGACTGAAGCAAAGGTGGCATGACAACACTCATATAAGGAAGAAAATCTTGTCCCAAACACTTGCAAAGTCTGGCCCATGCCTATAACATTGTAAAGTTACTATCATAAGACAACAAAAGTAATAAGAAAATACGCAAGTAGAAATTTTAATAATTTTCAGCACATCATTTTGGAACAAAAGCACACTTGTAACATGTAACTTGTTGTTGGATCATCTGTCTCCATTTGACATCCTTGCAAAGACATGAGGACTTCCATAACCTGCGAAAAACAAGAAAAAAAAAAAAGTAAGAAAGAAGTCAAAAAACAAAAAAAAAATTAAGAAAGAAGTCAACCTAGAGTTAAGGAAAAATAATACAAACTCATTGGAAAAAATGGATGAAAATGGAAAATGCCAAAGGGGTAAGAACCCAACTGATAAAAGAAAGAAATCCACAAAAAGTTATCAACACCTTCTCTAACACAAGGGTCGGGAAACAATTTCATCTTATGGAGACATCATTTCTCCAGCGAATGCATGTTTGTTCAAGTCATGTAACGCACTAGAGGAAAGTGCTTCACAAAGAGTGGGCAAAAATAATACAAACTCATTGGAAAAAATGGATGAAAATGGAAAACGCCAAAGGGGTAAGAACCCAACTGATAAAAGAAAGAAATCCACAAAAAGTTATCAACACCTTCTCTCACACAAGGGTCGGGAAACAATTTCATCTATTGGAGACATCATTTCTCCAGCGAATGCATGTTTGTTCAAGTCATGTAACGCACTAGAGGAAACTGCTTCACAAAGAGTGGGCAATTAGAAAGACTAACATGTAATGGTATATACCTGCTTAGCATCCTCCCTAAACTTCACCTTCCCAACAGCCATCCCAACCAGACTAATACATTCCATGGATTTAGCACGAAGCATGCGGTTGGACTTGTCTGTTGCATTTACTAAGATAGCCTTCAGGTATGGCATAACTGCATCATAGTATTTTTGGAAGTGTTCCTGCAATACCAGATACAGTTAGATCAAGTTTCTCATAACACAAAACAACATTAACTGCAGTAGCAACAAACATTATGATTACTAGAATTTATAAATTACCTGGGATGAGTCGGCAACTGATGCCAACGCAGTCAAGGCCCCTTCTTGCACCATTTGTTTTCCATTCTGCATAACATAATAAAATCAATCATAATATTAAGACAAGCACTTCCTATAGGGAAACTTTCATAGATGATTATTGATGTGTTGATAGTAGTTTTGTTGATGTACCTGTAGCAGCACAAGCAATTTGCTTACTATTCCATCTAGGTAAGGTGTTAAAATATCTGGAGTACAGTTCTCACTGAAGTTGAGCACTGCTGAAGCAGCATGTGCCTGACACAAAAGAAACAAATGCATAATACATTGTTGCTTAACAGCTTAATCTTCACAACACCAGCTATCATCAATTAAAATTTTCAGTGGACTAAGGGGAGAGAGAGAGAGAGAGAAGTAATATTTTTGCGATATGATAATGGCGAAAAAAGAGAATGGACGACAATTAGCAAAGTAAACAAAATAAACCCAGATCCCTTGAATATTCACATGTGCGCTAAACTCCTTCCAGCACAAGGGATTATTAAGAAATCAACCACTTCCAGCACAAGGGATTATTAAGAAATCAACCACCCACCGCAAAGGAAAAATGAAAAACAATGGAAGAAGGGAGAGGGGAACTGCATTTACATGCCAGCTATCATCAATTAAAATGTTTGATGGATTAAGCTACGACAGAGAAAGAGAGAGAAGATAGTAATACATTTGCCATATGATAATCATGAAAAAGAAAAACAAAATGAACAGAACCCTTGAACATTCACATATACACTGAACTCCCTCTGGCACAAGGGATGATTATGAAACCGACCACCTGCCCAAAGGGAAAATGAAAAACAAGAGAAGGAGGAGGAAAATGCCATTTGCATAAGATATTTTTATGACTACGGTCGAATAGCTTCTTGGCACTCAATAGGGCATTATTTGAACCCTGTGAAGTGCTCTTTTTCTTTCCTCATTTCAATCACCTCAAACTTGAACTTAAATGCTTAAGGAAATTTAAATAAGTCATTGGAGCCTCCCAAATTAATCTCATGCTACATAACTCACATTTTTTAAGCCACCAACTTATCCTTCTATACATGACATAGGACTTTTCATGCCTAAAGCTCGTACATTTAACTAATGAACTTGATGCAATGCTGTAGACATACTAATGTCACATTAATCACCTCTCTCACACTCAGCACAGCCCATGAATTCATGCAATACAAGAGTTTACCCCACAAAACATATAAGGGCCAAATCTGTCACAACAAGAACAGACTTTGATCCCAATAATGAACGTAACTCAATTGCAGACATGTCAGGCCAGGAAATGTAGCACTAAGCAGTTTCACTTGAGTGCCAACTAAGAACACACATTTATTAAGCATCTCATAAAGGGTAGAGTAGTTGTTCCCTACATTAAATCTTTAAAAATACTTACAAAAACTAAATTGCTTACATTAATAACTACAAAAGAATACAAAGACAAATAATTAAAAACATAGAAGAGGCCAAATCATCCAGAGACTACTCCAATAATAGCTGTTTCTATCCAAATATCTCCTCAACTCAAGAATTTTTCCTTTAGCAAAACACTTTCAACACATAACAACCTGATTTAAATTCCCCTTATCTGAATTAAAAAATGTGCCGTTCAGAAAATGATATTCTCCAACACCAGAACAAGAATATTTAAAATGAGAATTGTTTAATTTTTTACACAAACACTAATCTTCAGTAAAAACACAAAATAAGTTGAAATGATGGAAAATCCAACAGCTTGTAAGCAGTACCACAAATTTACCCTCTAAAAATAACATATAGACATATTTCCAAACAAATACAAAACACACACTAATGGACAACTTATAAGTCGAGTGCATCATTCTCATGTCATATCCAAAGTTTTTCAGAATTTTTCCATTTGTGTATCTTCATCATATCTGTATCCCAGAATCACATCCAAGACGTCCAGTTCTACCTCAGTACACTTATACCAAGTTTCAATGAATCTCCATTTATTCTCAGTAGAACGAAAAATTATCAACTTAAAACCTCCATCTCATAAACACGGTTACGATACATAGAATATCCGATACCCAACCATTTGCAAGGATGACAAAATAAATAATAATAAAAAGCTAAAATTCACAACAACTTGTTTGCTACTTTGTGAAGCACTTCAAATTACGAAGTTATTTATAATTACAAGAAGTTCCAATTACATCCAACCAGTAGAATAGGCTTACAAAAGCAAAAATAAAAAGCAGATAAATACAACAGAAGCCTCAAAAACCATCAAACAACATGAAACAGAAAGCAACCAAAGTTCATACCTGTTATATCATAATGTAATGCTGAATGATTTGCTCATAAGTAAATTAATAAATGAAGCTCTATCAAAACATGCTCATAAATCATCATTTGTATTTTACCTAGTTATTGTGTGTGCTAGTGAAATGATGAATATCATATGAGGACGAAGGAGATGCAACTACAGCAATCATAATTTGCAAGAAATGACTGAAACTTAATTATACTTGCATCATATGAAATAGAATCTTTCCCAATCAAGACTGCCATGCTAAATACAGGATTCATAACTTGGAAAAATGGAAAGTAACAGCAATTTCTAACCTGTACTCGAGGATTCTGGAAATCATCCATTGCAGCAACCAGTGCTGGCAACACCCTCTGATGGTATTGATTTTGCAAATCTGGACCCAAATCCGTAGACAACTGTCCAATTGCATTAATTGCGGCCCATCTCACACGGGGATGGGGATCATGAAATGAGTTCAAAACCATTGTCACTATTTGTTCCAGATTTTTTATCATTACCTACAGCAACAATACAAAGTCAAGATCATAACATGAAAATGAATATCTATTTATAATAAATATATAACAAATTTAATTATATTTATCCAGATAAAACTAACAATATCATAATTGAAGCATCGAGACTCTAACGACTGAGGAAATAATATAAATGGCATACTTTTTAACATTTTTCCTAAGTTGTCCATACCCTACTTAGAGTGGTCAAAAAAATAATCTCCCTAGCAAATTACAAAGTGGAATTAACGATCTAGATAGTGGATAATTAGCAACCTGGAACACTAAATTAGCATTCCAGCAAACAAATTCATGCCCTGGGAATATCCAAGGCTAAACTTTATGTCAAATAAAAGAGATGCTATTGGATGTAAAGACTTGGTTACGATTCTAGAAGCTGCCAATACATAATTGCCACATATTGCTTCTCTTTAATCATTATGTTGTTTAGAATTTGATTAGGGGAACAAAGTTTTTAACCATATGCAGACCACATTATATAAAACCTATTCAAATTTTCCAAGAAAGGGTATTTTACACCAATTAAGCGTCGAAAGAAGCCTACCCCTATTGTATCGAGTTCCAAACTAGCTAACATTCTATGTTCCTGATTCTGCATAACAGAGTGATCCAAATCCCAGATAACCTTAACACTAACCAAATAGGTTACTGCCAACCACAACTAATTTAAAATCAATTGAGTTGTGTATATATATATATATATATATAAGTTGATTAAAGTTATTAAGAGAAAGGCATCACATCAAACTGGCAACAAAAACAAAAGCATACAATAGATATAATAGTTATTGAATGTTTAGTAGAGCACAACAGAATGTACTGGGATGAACATTTTATTCATTGCTTAATGTCATTACCCATCATTTGTGCCATGCATTAGGCTTTGTTACATTTTAGCATGCGTTGTTCAAAATGAAACATATTATCCATGACAATGCAAGTACACAATTCGGTAGTCTACTATTTGCATTGAAATAGAAAAGATTCAAACATTATATAATCTAGAAATAAGTAAAACATATGGCTAACATTAAAAATATGACGAGAGATTAATCTTCCTAGAATTTACATTCCAACTACATCCTAGCAGCACAACAACAATAATATGTTAAAATAAAGCAATACAGTACCATAAATTGAATAAATGTTATATACCTTAGAGCAACCCTCAGCAATTTGTGCTAGAGCAATGAGGGCAGCTTGGTGCTTCTGCCATTCTGGAGCAGCTAAATAAGCAGGCAACTGCTCAGACGCAACCGGAACGATAGTATTTCCACCCAATGAAATGGCTAACCTATCCAAACACTCCTGTCCAACACTATAATTACTTGTCTCCCCCGCATCTTCATCTTCACTCTCTGCACTATGCCACGCAAGCTCATCCTCAACATCCAACAGCATCCTCATCAATATTGCAAACAACCTGCTTATAAATTGCGGCAACTTCCTCATCATCCCTGGGGCCCTCTCCCTCGCCTCGGCCAAAGTAATAACAAACTCAACTGCCAAGTGCCGTGTCCCCTCTTCTAAACTCTCAGCCTCAGCAATCTGCAACATGGACCCCACCACATCTACCAATTGCCGCCGCAGAAACCTAGGCTCTGTGCCTGCTAATTCAATAAGAAGCTCCAACGCATCCTGTGCAGTAGCCTCATTCCCATTATTCAAAGCCTCAGTCAAGGTCCTCATCATGGTGGGCAACAAGTCCTGAAACCTATCCCGATCCGATGAGCTATTCAAACACTGGATAAAATAGATGACAGCATTCAACGCAGCTATCTTCACATCAAAATTTGGGGAAGATCCCAAACACTGCAAAAACACCGTATGTAGCTCTTTTATAAAAGGAATCAACATCTCACCAATATATTGTGACAGCTGAGCGAAAATCAAAAAGGCAGATTCCTGTAGCTTTGGGGAATCAGAAGACACGCACTGGAACATAAACGGCAAGAGCTCAGGCCAGCCATTGTCGGACAAAATACCAGAGGCCAGCTCAGAAACGGTGTCACATAGCTTCTTGACAATAGATTTGGTTTGCTCGTGCTGGATACAAGTCAATAGGATAGATTTGAGAGAGGACTGCGTGGAGAGGGAGAGGCGAGGCCAGAGATAGACCTCGTCCCGCGTAAGGAGCTTGCGGAGTAGGACGGCGGACATGGCACGAGCCTCATTGTGAAGGGAGAACTGGAGAAGATGAGCGAGTTTGAGGGAGAGAGAATCCGGATCGGTTTGCTTGCAGAGGTTGAAAGCGAGCTCGGCCTGAGATCGCTGCTCGTTAGAGGAGGACATGAGGGAGGAAATTAGGGTTTCGACGGGGGCAGGGTCTTGGCCAAGAATAGCGGCGAGTTGAGCTTGTTGGAGTTGCTGAGTTGACTCGTCCATGGTGAAGCGAGAATTAAGGTTTGGAGGCTGGCTCTTTCGGTTTTTGGTCGGGGTTTCTAAGTCTCTCTCTTCTTCTTTTTTTTTTTTTATTTTTTTTTTTTCTGTGTATGACTCTATGAGAGAGAGAGAGAGAGAGAGAGAGAAGAGCCAGGAGAAATGAAGAAGTTGGGATATTATATCAAAGGGGAGACTGAAGGTACTTGATTAGGGCAGAGTAAGAGAGAGAGTGGAGGGATTGAATGAGAAATTAGCCGGAATTTATGTAATGATTCATCTGCGTTCACTTTAGCTGGATTTTTTTTTCTTTTTTTTAAATTTTATTTATTAGAGATTTCTTAATGAATTCTATAACGATTTATGTTATTACACTATAATAAGCTTTGTTTATTTCACATAAAATATTTTAAAAAAATATTTTTTAACATTTCTCTCTAATTGATGCACCTAAAAAATTAATTAATAAAAATATTTAAATAAAAAATAAATTATATAAACTTACATATTTATTATTATTAATTATTGATATCGACACTAGTTATTATTGATCGGTAGATGAGACTAGAGATAGCAATGGGAAAGGATTCTTTGCTTTTCAAGAAGATCCGTCTCGATAGGGTGGAGAATCTCCATTATTTCTCCTTATGGGTCAAGAGCGGAAATTACACTCTTCACCTCCAAAAGTCCGTATAGGGATCCAAAGTGGATCTCCACGAAAATTTGAAAATATTAAATATATTTTTATAAATTTTTATATTTATTAAATGTAAATTTTATATTTCTTAGATGTATGTATAAATATTTTATGTATATAATTATATATTTTTATATATTTATTAATTTATAGCATAAAATATTTTTTTATTTTATGATATAATAAATTATATTTTAAAAGAATAATTTGAAAGTAATATAACAAATAAAAACATTTGCCCCTGTGGGGAATTCCTGTGATAGAAAATTCTTGCGGAGATGGAGATGGGGAAAATTTTCCACATCAAAAAGGTGGGGCGATGGATAGGGAATAATTTTCCACCTTGCCCTGCCCCATTTGTTATTTTTAGATGAAATTCATACAAAATTTTCATTTGTAATGCATTTTTATATTAAAACAATAAATAGTATAATATAAAATATTTAAACACCAAAAAATATAATATTTAGAAATTTTATTTTTTATAAAACAAATGGAGCTTAGTTATATAAAATTTTAAACTGTATACTTAATTTATTAATTACTTGAGATAATTTTATTATTATTTTAGATAATTTTATTATAATAAAAATGATCTAAAATGATAAAATTATTCACATTGATAAATTAATTCTTAAATATTATAAATTAGATTAGTTACAATATATAATATCATAATAATAAATTACCTTATTATTTATGAGATTTCTTTATTCATTTACATTCACAGTTATAATTATCAAATCTGACTCAAACCTTAATCTATTTAAAATTAGATCAATGAGCCACTAGTTTCATTAGTGAGCAATTAGTTGGACTACTGAAATTTTAATTAATTAAATATTTTATTTAATAATATAATAAATGAATTACCTTTTTAATCAAGCTTTTAGTATTTATTTTATTACATTTAAATTTTCTCCAATAAAATTGAAAAAGTCAAATTAAATATTATTATAAATTTATTAAGTATAAAAGAAATTATATTCTAACATGTTGGTAAGAAATACTCCAATCACCATCATCGTGAAAATAAGAAAATAACGAAGTCTTGTATTTTCTTAGATTTTACAATTTTAAGTATAAATAAAAAAATGAAATGTCAAAATTTTCATTAATAAAAAATAAGAAGAAATAATATTAAATGATATAAATTCTTAAATAAGTTTGTGATAGTTATGGCTTAAAAAAACTATATCTTAAATTTAATTTTTCACATCAACATATGATTTTTAAAGTTTAAATTTTTAAATCATGAATTGGGTCAATACTAAAGTCACCAAATCACTTAAGTTAAGGAAAAACTTTGATTAGATTGTTTAATTTGTGAGTCAATGTAAGTTTGGTAGAGATATATCACATGGATTAATATTTACTTAATAAATTAAGACAATCATTTTGTCTTATCACCATTTCAAGTTTTAAAAAGCAAGAAGATTAATAAACAAAAAAATTTTTTTTATGATTATCCTGTGTGCTCTTCTTGATATATATGTTATACTAAGAACAAAGCTTGTAATATGCATTAGACTAAGTTAATTATTATTAATCCTCTAAGTTTTCTAGTATTATAGTAATTTTATATATTATATTAAAAATTCATTGTGTTTTATTCCACTCAATTTAAAATTTTTCTATTAAAATTTTTATTAAATTATTATGAAAAATCTATAATATCCTTCATTTTTATTTTATGTACATATACATATATTGTACCAATAATTACTACTTTTAATAACTAATAATTAGACTATTTATTAATTATTAATTATAAATTAGTGGTAAACATTGAAAATAATTTAAATTTAACATTTAATATGCAAGTTTTTAGTTAATATTTGCTAAATTATCACTTATTTATTTTAGTACTTGAATAATTAAGGAAATGTAAAATTTATTTTATTTTATTTCATAAAAATTAAAAATAAAAAGTTTTTATTTAAACATATTAAAATAATCGAATGCTCAAACTGGTACTGAACTTAACCTAATAGTCTCGAAAGAACTAAAGAATTGAACAAAATAGTCTTGAATTTATATGAAACTAAATTAAATCAAACTAAAGTTCTCCATTTTTAAAATCATTAGAATTTCAATCCGATCCCAGAGATTTATAAATTTTTAAATTAGATTGAACTGTACTCACCCTTAACTCCACTCTTCTATTCACTACCAAAACCACAACAACAACAACATTACACCCATCCATAGAAATATCATATCAATATCATACTTAGTTTCAACAACTCACATGAATTTTATATCATCGATTTTTTTTTAAAAAAAAGGGAAATTTTAAATCCATTACCTAAAATTCCACAAACTTATAAGTCCTAACTTGCCAACAATAATAGTGAAACACATATCAACACAATCTAAATATAAAAAGGAAGTGGCAACAACTTGGGATCAACCAACACCATGATTAACTGAATTTTTCAAACCCCTTTAGTAAAGAAATGCAAAGACCTAAAATCACAATGAAATCCCTACTCAAATTTTTACTACTACTTCTTTCTGCTCAAATTATTGTTGCCACCTTTTTCTACCTAAATTGTCATTGCCACCTCTATTGCCCAAATTATTGTTGATGCCTTTGCCTACTCAAATCATTGGCTCGTTGCTCAAATTTAAAGGAAGCTTTTTTGTGTTTCCAAGGCCTAATTAAAAGCTTAGATTTAAAGGATAAGACAAAAATTACTGAAACCTAAATGAATCATGTCTTTGCATGTGCTTTTATCATCACCATTATCACCAATATTAGCCCAACTTAAATTTTCTCAATGGTACCATTGGTGACTTCAATGACTTCATCTTCATTTGCATCAACCCTTCTGTCCATCCTGACAAGATCTTTATCTTTGAAATTTCTAATACCACTAAAAAAACTCTCATTTCTAAAATTTCAATCTCCTTAAAAGTATTAGTGTATTACGTTGAACAAGGCAAATATTACCTTATTGAACAATGCAAACATTACCTTGCTGAACAAGGCGAATATCTTGTTAAATAATAAGGGAGCAAAAGTATGAATGATCCTAGTTTCACTTAAAGAAGAACTGTTGCCTATGGCTAAAAGTTAGACTTTGGGGTAACCAATAATATGGAAGAATATGAAACATGGACTTTTGGATTGGAGTCACTAATATAGATAAGGATAAAGATGGTGGAGGTGTTTGGAGACTCTTTATTGGTAGTTTTCCTAAGTGACTGATGAATGAGAACTAAAGGAAGAATAGTTGAGACCATAATGGGAATATCTAAAGAGGTTGACCCAAAACTTTTAAAGGATAGTATTCCATCATGACCTACAAAAGAGAATATGATGGTGAATGTCTTAGCTACTTTAGTTTCCATTTTCAAGGATACCATGTTATGTAGGTGAAAGGGCAATGCAAGTGTTAGAGGAAAAATTGGCCATGGTAGTGTGATATGTAAAGATATTTAGAGGATGGAGTGTACCTTAAGGTGCAGAAAAGAAAGATAGGGATATCATTACATGACTGGTATTGCAATTCATAGTTTATGATTTGATGGTTTCATTTGAGGTGTCTGACAAAAGAGGAAGCTAGTATGTGATGAAAGAGGTGCATGTGGGATTTGTAGCCCCCATATCAATGATTTTGCCCTATGTTAGCCCTTGAGCATCAAGAAAGAGGGTTAAATTTATAGAAAATTCAAATTTTAGAGTGAAGGTTAGTTGTGTAAGTATTAAAAGAATTAGAAGAAAAATAAAACACACAACAATTTATAGTGGTTCAAATATTAATCAACCCTATATCTACTCTCTGATTCTTGCAATTGGGTGTTCCATTAATACTAAATGATGTTTTAAAAGATCACACATAACTTTATAACTTGTGTCTTGCAAAGCCTTGCACGCAACCTTATAAGTGATTCCTAAGGCTAACACTCAAACCTATATAAGAGTTATCTAGTTGCTTAGTCTCAAAATAGTCCTAAAGTGTGTTTAAAGCTCATACCAAACTTCTTACAACTTAATAACAAAGAGTAATTAAGAGAAAGAAAGTTAAGAAATAAATTTGTAAGAGTTTTGCCTTAGTAAATACTATTCTATTTCATTTACATTCATTTGGTAGAGTCTTTATAAGTTACTCCCACCAAAAAGACATTAGAGACAAAACTAGCTCATAATCTTCAAAGTTTGTGGCAAAATTTAGCATTTAGTGCTTGTCAGATAAAAGTAGTGGTCAAGACATGCATGTCGCAGTCGCGACTCAAGTTTTTGCTCTAGATTTTGTTTTGTCATGGTCGAAATCATCAATCTATATCTAACAGCTAGTACACATGACAACATAACAGTAGTTCCTCATAAAACTAGTTGTTGGGACTTTCCTTTATGGCTCAATCTTCTCAGACGCAAAAACTTGATCGTGGGCTCTATACAAGTCACTCTACAAAAGTGGTCATGACCATGGAACATAAACGAGCTTGAGAAATTTAAGATTTGAGTTGAAGGAGAGTCATGGTCTTTATAATGTTGTAGTGGTTGCAACACTTAAACTTTTCAAACGACTCCTTAACATGTGGTATTCCTTAATTGATTCTCAAGAGTTCATCATTAAAGATTTGAGTGTCACGGTCATGATTGATACTATGAAGTTGATTGTGAATCAAATTGTCCAAATTTGTTCTAAGTTTTGTCAAGGTAGTGGTCGCTATATGAGAGGTAGTAATTGTGACATAGCATCTAATTTTGATTTTCTTCTTCATTTAACTTCCAATGACATGTTAACTTTATTTTTGCAATCATAACACTTAAAGAAGATGATTAGAGTATTTTGATCAATATTATTCAAGATCAAAATATAGGTTTGACTTAAGTTTGACCAACCAAGTTTAATAATCTCTCCTTTTTTATTTTGACAATCTAGACTAAATGTGAAGGGATAAAGATAACTTATGCATGATATTAAGTTTGTATAAAGTATATGGAAGTCTATTGAAAGTTTGAGGATTTAGATTAAAAAAGATTTAAACAAGTACTCCCCCTTAAATTTATACTCATCCTTATGTTAAAAGATTTATATCAATAATCTTTCCTCCTTTGTCAAGATAGAAAAAAAGGGATTATCTAAAAGGGATAAGAGAGGAAAGAGCACAAGAGCAATCATAATGGCAATAAAACAAATAGAATTTTTATTAAAGAAGAAACATAACATAAATACATCAACACATTCAAACATACATAAATGCTTGATCACAACATATAGGGGCTTAATCATATGAAAATTGAAAAACATAAAAGAAAAATGACCATAGGAAAATTAAAAATAGAAGAAGGAAAAAGAAAAAAGAAATTTAAAAGGTAGGAAAGATTACATGATCATCATTATCTTAAATGTTTTCATCATCTCCTCCTTTTTAGGTGTCATCTCCTTCTTCCTTTTGCCTACCTTCTTCCTTTTGTGTGTCTTCCCATTCTGCAAAGTTAGAAAGATGGCATGAAGTAGCCCCAACTTTCTCTTGAAGGTTAACCAAATCACTATGAAGGTAAAAGAGAAGAATGATCCTTCTTTTCATCATTCTTATCACATTATCCAGTTTTTGGTTTATGGAAGTAAGAAAGAGTTTAGAAGAAGCTTTAGAAGAGAAAGTTTTAGCTTTGTCCTTTCCCTTAGGATCTTTAGTAGGTTTTTCTTGAGACTCAACTCTCTCACCCTCTTCAATGGCGTGTCTTTTCCTTTTAAAGTCTAAGGACACTTCCTGCTTCTTCACCCCTTGGGCACCAAGCAAATAATCATAAGTTTTAGCTTTAGTTGCTTTGGTATTGAGTAAATAGGTAAGGTCAAGAAAGTTTTTACTTTAGTCTTAGGTAGGGGTCAGATTGGCTTCAATTTCAGGTGTTAGAGCTCTTACATGCCTGTAGATGGCAGTCACATAAGAGGGAAAGAGAAATTGGGATTTTGATTTCATAATCATGTGAGCCAATTGATCAATGAAAAGCCTTTTAATTTGGATAGTGACTTTGTAAATTAGATAATAAAGAAAGTTTTGGTCTTTTTAGGATATCTTCTCATTACCATCACCCCTTGTATTATGGAGAAAGTGATGATTCAATGAAGGATCCAATGAGACAAGTGTGAGCACCTCAAGTTTCCCTCGAACTAGTGGAATCTTGTTTGGGACTTCATACTTTTATCAATCATTGGGGGATCAAGAGGACGGGGTCCATACATTGGTAATAATTATTGATCATGGCACGAGATTGGACCAATAGGGGTCCTTTTAGGCCTTGTATAATTTCAAAACTCTTAGTCCAAAATGGTGGTCATTAAAGGACCAAAAGTGAGATAATATATTGGTATTACTCCTAGGAAATGTGAAGTTGCTGTCTGATTTTGGTCGGGATAATAATTCAGAGAAAGCAAAATCTGAACATGACCTAAGTCAATTAGAAGACCCATTTCATCTTCTTCACATTAGAGATCAGGTTTAGAAATTGGGTACAACTTAAGGAAGAGGTTAGACACCCCAAACCGCTCAGATATTAGGATCTAGCCTTTAGACATCTTTTGTTCACTTTTAACATTTTAGCCAAATTATTAATTAGTCCAATTATCACCATTAAACATGCATATAAACATTATTCAATTTAATAAACCAAGTCATCAACTCCAAAAGGGAGAGGGATCGTGCATCATGGTATAAGGCCTTCACATGTATTATCATCCATCTACACACATAATCATCCATAATGGGGAGGGGGTCATATGACATGGCATAAGGTTTTCACATGCATTATCATCCATCCATATAAAGTGTAACCATGCATAATCACATAATCCTTATGGAAAAGTGGTTAAGAACAAGTTCATGGTATAATCCCAAGTAACCACTTGCACTCAACAGAAGAATCAAGTTAGTAATGGATGACATAAAAATAAATAAGCAAAGGAATCTAAATTAGATAAAGAAAGGAAAGTGAGGTCCATAATGATCACCATACCATATCTCCATAGTTAAGGTACATATCATGTATCTAAGTCTAAGATAATACATTCAATCATTACAAACTAGAATTTGCAGCTCATAACACATATACGCAAATGCATGAATCATGAATAGAAGGAAGGAAATGAACACACACACACAAGCATTTGGAGTATGCTGAATAGCCTAGGATAAAGATTCATCTAAGTGAGGTCCTAGGGTCATTGAACTCTCACTCACCTTGCTCATAAAGAACTATAACACTTTGGGCAAAATCCAACCTGGTGGTAGTTAGAATGCCCATATCAAACCAAGGAATCAAAGGCTTAAAAAACACCATTCACATGACCATATATGGATTTCTTACACAAAAAGGGGTGCTAAGGTCAAAGGAAACTCAAGTTTGTCACTTGATTATCCCCTTAAGGTATCAAAAATAGAATAAAAAACATAACTTAAGAACAACGAAATAGTAAAACACATAAGCATTTTAAGTAAGAATACCCAAGAAAGTCATTTTGAAAATAAACAAAAACTCTATTTTCAAGTTAATGGAAGTCCTAGGTCATTTTACCTTATCCCATTCTGTCATTAGAGTCCTTAAACATCACAAAAAAAAAAAACCCTAAAAAGAAGAAAATCTAAAGGGACCAAAAAGAAATTTTTTGCTAGTTTTGTAGAAAAATTGGGTTGTACAACCATTGAAAAGGGCGGTACAACCTACATAGAAAGACTGTACAACCCTTGCTTCCTGGGTTCCAAAGAAAAAGAAAAGGGAAAGAAAAAGAAGGAATGAGGTATCTCAGAGATGTTTCAATGATATCTTTGCCTTTAAAAGCACATGGTTAGCTTAATATCCTCCAATGTTGCTTAGGGAATACACAAACATAAAGGAAAAATGTCTAGTTCCACCTTAAAAAGAGTGGAGGAAGGTTAGGGTTTAGATTTTTTTTATATTTAGGAGTGTGTGAGAATTGATTTTGGTACAGTTTTGTTAGGGTATCCAAAAGCCCTCATCTCTTTTTAAAATAAGGGGTATTTATAGATGTTAGATGGATATACAATCTTAAAAATGGTTCTAGTTGCACCATGGATGCATCGAATCACAGAGTAAGAGAGTGTTGTAATAGAATTAAGGTTTGCATGTGGCCTATACAACCAAAAACAGGTTGTACATCCCTGTGTCAAGGTTGTACAACCTTAAGTTTTAAGGGAACCAGTTCTAAAAGTTTCTCTAGATTAGAGTTTTAGAAAGGCTATACAACCTGTTTGATGGGATGTACAAACCTATTTGATGGGTTGTACAACCTTGTTAGATGGGTTATATAGCCCATCAAACTTAGCTGGCAGTCTTAAACATAGCTTGGGTTTGGTCTTTGGATTTCTTTAGGACTTCCTAAGATCTTTTATCCTTTACATTGTGTGATTCCATTTGCATTTTGGGGATTTGATTCAATGATTTTCATTATTAGGTTTTGTATTTATAGTTTAAAATTTAATGCTCATAGTTTGCCCCCTACTTTATAGGGCTTGAAAAACAACATTTGATGAATGATGTTGGATAAGACATAATAAAACAAAGTATAGAATGTAAACATTAGTAAGGATGTCCAACATTACAAATTCCTAAGTAGTTTCTCGAGCAAGTGCTAAGGCTTTTGGCAACTATCTAGCAAGTACCAAGCTTCATGGTCGCCCTCTATCAAGTGCCAAGGTTGATCACCTTCTTTCAGCAACCCTCGAGCAAGTGTTGGGATTTTTTCTTAGCAGCCCTCAAACAAATACTGGGATTCTTTCTTAGCAACCCTTAAGTAAATACCAAGCTTCCTAGCAGCCATCTAACAAGTACTAAGGTTGATCATCTTTTTCCAATAGCCCTCAAACAAGTATTGGGATTCTTTCTTAGCAACCCTTAAGTAGATACTAAGCTTCCTAGTAGCCCTTTGGCAAGTACCAAGGCTGTTTTGGTCGTTCTCTAGCAGGTACCAGGCATTCTATTTTAAATAGCTCACTTTTTGTGATCAATATCACTCTTTCATTTCTCAGTGTATGTTTTGGTCTTTCTAACTGATGATTCCTGGCTCAGGGATATCCCTTGAATAGTTCTCATGTTAATCAGGCCTTTCTGGCATTTGTAAGATTGAATTTGTGTCTTTATAGCCCCTCTGGCTGTTGTGGGATTCCATCCTTATTTAAAGATAATGGGCCTAGGGCCTAAATATTATAGGAACGCTTCTTCGAATCTTGTTATTTTGCAGAGAAAGTTATTCCTTAGGTTCTGTTATTTTAGAGAGAAAAAATCCTTCTTGAAAATATTTACGGGGCCTCAAAGGGAGTTTGCTTATCATTAAAAAGCATTATGATGATATGATCTAAATCAGGAAGCAATAAGGACATTTTGGTTATTAGCTACCTTGGACTTTTTAAGGAAACTAAGGGTATTTTGGTAAATTGACCATTCTTAGGCTCTTTGGGAAATTAGGGATATTTCAATAATTTAGGCATTCTTAGACTTTTCTTAGGAAGCTGGGGGTATTTTAGTAATTTAGGCATTCTTAAACTTTTTTGAGAAGCTGGGGAGGTATTTGATAATTTGGATATTTTTGAAATTTTTTAAAAGGCTACGGGTATTTTAGTAATTTAGGTGTTGTTAGGCTTGAAGATGGGAATTAAGCTTAACGGGCTAGTAGAGAGTTGGGCTTGATGAGCAAAAGGGGAAACTGGGCCTATCAAGCCTAACCTAGGCTAGTTTGGCCTAGCTGGGTTGTACAGCCCGGGGCCACTATATAAGGGCTTCGGGAGTACCTCGTCTCATTTGCATCTTTCTCCTCTCTCTTAACACTTTCCTTCTTTAGAATTTAGACTTAGTTCTTAGGCCTCCTTAGTTCCTTTAAATGATTGTCATGGTTGAGTTTCGCGATGACAAGATGTTTGATGTTCTAGAGAAGTTTGCTAATTAGGACTTTCTGACCCTCGATGCCTCGAGCAATTGTGATCCTAATGGGGATTTAAGCGAGTAAGTCCATTGAAAAATACAACTGCAAAGATGATTTCATTGGGCTATCCTCCAACTGATGACATATCAACGGTCTACAACTTATATCGTCACCTTGTAGGAGCCGTCTCAGGATTGGTAGGGGTTTTTTTCTCCCCTTCTTGATTTTATTTTTATTATTTGTGCTTTTTATCACTATATGCTTGATGCATTACCCCTGAATTTACTTGTTACCTACAAACATTAGGTTAGCTTTAAAATATTGATAAATGATTTCTAAGGCACTCAACCTTTATTTTCAGTAAAATTTATTTTTTGTTCGTGAGTCTAATTGATTGCTTTGATTTATATGTCTTAAACTTTATTCTACGACTTGCATAAGGAAATAATTGAAATCAACTTATAGAAAAAATCTTAGGTCATTATGACATATACCTGAATAATTCATTATCTCTGTGAATTTGTCTATCTTATTATGTTTTGTCTCTAATTTTTTTTTTAGGATTTACTACCCTTTTGCCTTCAAACTGTGACACTTGTGTAAATACTTTATTACTTATTTTCTTTTCCTCTCTATACGAGATTGTCTCCTTTCAAAAAGGAGGCAGCTCCAGCGGACCTATTGGGGCATGAGGTCACAATTTACACCCCCAAGTCATAGCCCATTTAAAGGGGATCGAGGTATGGACCTTTTTATGGATACTACTCGGCGAGACACCTAGGATTGACTTATCAATGGTCCATGCCTTAGTGGAGTGATGGATGGGCACTACCTACACTTTCCACTTGCCCTTAGTTGGCGAGCTTACCATCACTCTTAAGGACTTCACTTTATTGATTGGGTTACAGTTTGTGGGCATTCCGCTACCTACCGACTTTGGTATTTACTGCACAATTTTCCTTAAGGCTACATTCCCCAGTTGAAGGGGAGCAGGACTGCAATGAGGACTAGCATTCGGAATGGAGCACTTGTTACTGATGATAGCTCCATCGAGGTGGTGGACCAGTATGCTTGTTACTACTTGCTATACGCTTTGTCATGATTTGTGTTCTTAAACACTTCTAGGTAGTAAAACTATGCTTGGTGCCCATGCTAAAGGATTTGGATTTGCTGCATCACTTTGACTGAAGGTCTGCAACATTGGTGTAATGACCATTTTTATTTACAAATCATGGCATTCATGTCCAAAAATACATATGCATAAATGTTTATTCATCATACATACACATTCCAACATGTGTTTAATGTACATATATGTTAACTAATGTTCAAGGCTAGTGACCATAAACTGATTCCTATCTAGATATATGTACATAACATAAGGAAAAAGAGAGTTGGAATTTAGCCAACGATCTATGGTCTATGTGTCTCTATGGAAAACTTTAAGCTCCAAAGTATCCAATCCTCATGCTTCAGTATCTAAAAAATAAAATTGCAATTTGGTGAGTCGCAACTCAATGAATAAAAAAAATAATTAGATTCTTATGGCACAAAAAACAATCAAATGTCTTTAGGATAGATCACAAGTATAACAATTGACTATACAAGCGCAAATGTAATAGATTGATTTTTGTCGTGACTTTGTAAGGCAAACATCGCTCCCGAGAATTCATGTGATTCAAGTGACATTTGATTTTGCTAGCTAGCATATAACAAGTGAATCATTTGACCAATAACATGTGCCAAAAGGACATATTGGTCCCTTTTTTTCCAGATGATTTGCAAGTTTTTGACAAGCCGGTCACAACATCCTTTTAGTTCCATATGCAAATGTTCATTCACAATGGTATACCCAGTTATCATTAAAAGCATATAATTCCTACTTGACTTGTATTCACATGTAAAATGTAACAATTCAATCTCATATACATGTAATAGAACATAATCATATCATAAAATTATCTCACATACATATTAGAATCTAATTATGGTTTTTACTCACCTTTTGATGTGACCAACTTTTATGGTAGGTTTGGTTTCTCTCTAGGGCTTCCTCAAAGTGTTGAGATCCTAACATTTGATACATACATGGTTATAAATATGTCAAAATGATTATGAATGCTTGGTACACAACTATGGTGTGATCCATGCAAGTGGAAGTGGACCTAGTGTTTATGCATATTTTCCTTATGTGGCAGCCTAAGTTTGCTACACACTCAAAACAATCACTCTAGATATATTTATCCAAATGACTTCATTCTTTTTTCAAATAAACTAGACACATAATGATACAACATATTCAAATTTCAGATTAATATATGACATATAGAAAATGTGATGAATTTTTGAATTTTGCCCTGCTTTAATGTCATCTCAGTTTGAATAGGTCTTATATTCTTAGGTATATCTTAAATTATACAAATCAAATTGCAAAACTAATTTACCAAAAGTTCCACAACACATAAAGGAACATTTTTTCATGTTTTACTCATTGTCAAATTCAGTATATAAAGTCACCAAAACAAATGACCAATCTTAGGGTGAATAGGTTTTCAACATAGTGACAATCAGTAATGATGAAGGGGTAATATCTCAACAATCATGCTACATTTGGCAAAAATATTTTATAAGCATGTAGATAATACATAAACATACAACTTTTAAGTTTGTCACATCACCAAATTTTGAATCTATGACCATCAAATTCTTGGAAAATAGAATTAAAAGACAGGTGAGGTTTTATCCTGATATAGGTCTATCACAATCAATGAGCCATATCTCTTTCCACACAATATATCAATCAAAACTATTTTACAAGTATTTAGAGGGGATATAACCCTACAAATTTCATGTTTTACACTTTATTTACATTAGCACAGAAAGTCATCAAAATATATGAAAACAGAAAGACTGAGGTGATTTCAATTGGTTGTGAACTAGCCCTAATGAAGGTGCCATATCTCCTCACACATACAAAATCAAGCAAAATTGTTTTAAATTTAGTTAGATGGGGCATAAAGCTATAACTTTCATATTTTGTACTTTCCCTAATTCCTCTTTTAAGGTTATGAACTTGTGACTACAAAATTCAGTTCTAACAATAAAAACAACACAATAAGCTGTTATTCTCTTAAATTTCAACTTTCATCTAAGAGTTCTACCTCAAATATTTTATAATTCTCACTAACCATGTATGATTAACATGTCATGAGGGGTTAATTTCATATGGAAAGAAGATAAATTAACTTACCTATTGTTCCAAAATCATAAAACCTTAGGATTCTTTCCTAGGTAGCTCACTCTTCTCCCTCTCATTCTTCTTCTTCTTCTTCTTCGTCTTCTTCATCCTTAGCTCTCACTTTCTTCTACTGTCCCTCATGTTTAACCTCTCTATTCAGATCCTAAAGGGTGAAAAATTCCTCTTGTAAACCTATTGTAATAAGACAAAATCATAGTGTTTCACTTCCGTTGGTTGGAAGTTCACTCTCCTTTTTTAGTCCCTCTTCTTCACTCCTTAAGCACCTCCATCCATCTCCTAATCCCTAGATGCTCCTTATACTTTTAAATAAGCTCCATAACACCATTATTTATGATGTTATAACATATACACAACATAAGACAATTTGCCATGCAACTATACAAATATTACATATATGTTCAGGTGTCCCAAATGCAATGGTGAAAGTATCATTGTCATGCTTATCCAATTCACATATCTAAATGATCATTTATCTAATGCGTATGTTCAAATGAGATTTCAAATCATTTATATAATGGATATGTTCATGTGATAATGCCAATGAATATGGATGGGGATGTTATATTTCCTCCCTTCTTATAAAGAATTTTGTCCTCAAAATTCAATACCTGTAAACAAATGTGGATATTGTCGTTTCATGTTTTCTTTTTTTCCCATGTAGCCTCTTCTTGTGAGTGGTTTCTTCATAACACCTTAACTAAAGGGATTTCTTAATTTCGTAACTGTTTTGTCTTATAACTAATGATTTCCATTAGTTCTTTAATGTAACTTGCATCATCTACAATTGTTATTACTGGATCCCTAAGTATATGTGTAGGATTAGACCGATACTTTCTGAGCATACTCATATGGAATACATTTTGAATCTGAGCCATCTCAAGTGGTAGTGCTAGCCTGTAAGCCAATGGATCGATTCTTTATAAGATCTCATAGGGTCTTATGTATCAAGGACTCAGTTTCCTCTTCTTGCCAAATTGAATTATTCCTTTCCATGGTGAAACTTGAAGGAACACTTTGTCTCCCACCTTATATTCCATTTCCCTTCCGTGTTGGTCTGCATAGCTCTTTTTATTTATCATGTATTGCTTTAAGTTTACTCTTGATTACCTTCACTTTGTTCATAGTGTCTTGCACTAGTTCTAGCCCTTCTAAAACATACATCCCTTTTTCATCCTAGTAGATAGGACTTTGACATTTTCTTCCATATAGTGTTTCATATGGTGTCATCTATATACTGCTATGACAATGATTATTATAAGCAAATTCAATCAAGGTAATATATTCATCCCGTGCATCTTTGAACTCTATCACACAAGCTCAAAACATGTCTTCAAGTGTTTGAATTGTCCTTTCTGATTGCTCAACTGTCTGAGGGTGAAAAACGGTATTAAAACTCAACTTGGTATCCAAAATCTATTGCAAACTGACCCAAAATCGAGATGTAAATCATGGATCTCTATCTGATACAATAGACACTGGAACACCATGTAATCTGACAATTTCATCCACATATTTCTTGGCCAAGTGTTTAAGTCAACTACCCCATCGAATAGGCAAAAAGTGAGTTGACTTAGTTAGTCTATTAATGTTCACCCATATAACATCATTCTTCTTCAAAGTTCTTGGTAACCCATATATAAAGTCTATGGTTATTCTTTCCTATTTCCATATTGTAATCAACAATGGTTTCAATTTTCCAGCTGGTGCTTGATATTTTATTTTGATCTGCTGACAAGTCAAACATGTTGAAACATAGGTTGTCACATCTTTCTTCATTTTAAGCCACTAAAAATGAGATCGCAAGGTATTTTACATTTTCTTCATTCCTGAATGCATGGCATATAGAGCATTATGTGTTTCTTCTAGGATTTCTCTTTGTAAGTTATCAACATTAGGCACACAAATATGAGAACCCAACATCAACGCATCATTTTGAATATCAAAATCTTCATGTCTCTCATGTTTTACCATTTTAATCATTTTATGTAATTTTGGATCCTTACTTTATGCTTCTTTAATTCGATCATGCAATATTGGTCTCGCATGAAAAGTAGCAATCAATACCCTATTTTTTTGTATGTTTAGTTCCAAATTCATAGCTCATAATTGAACTAAATAAAACGATGAAAATACCTGTAAATGAGCTGCACCACTTCTTGATTTCTTGCTCAAAGCATCAACAACCACATTTGCCTTCCCTGGGTGGTACTTAATGGTAAAATCATAATCCTTTAGCAGTTCTAACCACCACCTCTGTCTCATGTTTAATTCTTTTTGGCTCATCAAATACTTCAAGCTCTTGTGATTTGTAAATATCTAAAAAGTTTTTTCATACAAGTAGTGTCTCCATATTCTCAAAGCAAACACAATGGCATTAAGTTCTAGGTCATGTACTGGGTAAGATAATTCATAAGGTTTCAGTTTTCTAGATATATATGCAATTATCTTACCATGCTGCATTAAAACACATCCCAAACCTTGATGAGAGGCATCACTATATACTATAAATCCTCCATTACCAGAAGGAATGGTTAACACTGGAGTAGATGTCAATTTATCTTTTAATTCATCAAAACTCTCCTGAGATGTTTTAGACCACTAAAATGGTATATTTTTCTATAGTAACTTAGTCAAAGGAGCAACTATAAGTGAAAAATCCCTTAAAAAATCGACGATAATACCTAGCTAATCCTAAGAAAATTGAGACTTTTACAACATTCTTTAGGGTTTTCCATTTTACTATTACTTCAATTTTGTTTGGATCCACCTCTATGCCCTTTTCAAAAACTATATGTCCTAAAAATACCACATGGTCAATCCAGAACTCGCACTTGTTTAATTTAGCAAATAATCGTTTTTCTCTTAAAATTTGCAACACAATCCTTAAATGTTGTTCATGCTCCTCTTTGCTCATTGAATACACCAGTATGTCATCAATGAACAAAATTACAAATTTTTCTTAGTAAGGCTCGAACACTTTGTTCATAAGAGCCATAAACGTCGCTGGTGCATCAGTCAAACCAAATGGCATCACCAAAAATTCATAATGCCCATACCTGGTTCAAAAAGATGTCTTCTTTACATCTAGTTAGAAATTTTAAGATGATAATATCCTAATTTTTGGTCAATTTTAGAAAATATCCATGTTCCTTATGATTGGTCAAACAAATCATCTATTTTTGGTAGAGGATACTTGTTCTTCATAGTAACTTGATTTAACTGCCTTTAATCAATACACAACCTCATTGTCTCATCTTTATTTTTAACAAACAATACTGGACCACCCTAAGATGACACATTCATTCTGATGAATCTCTTTTCAAGTAGTTACTGCAATTGGGTCTTTAATTCTCTTAACTTAGTTGGAGCCATCCTATAAGGTTGAATGGATATTAGTGTAGTTCCTAGGACTAACTTAATTATAAATTCTATCTCCCTATCAGGTGGAAAACTAGGTAAGTTAGCTGGAAATACATTTGGAAACTCATTCACCATTAAAATATTCTCAAGTAATTCATTTGCTAACCTTGTGTCTACCACATGTGCCAAATAAAGCCTCACAACCACTTTTAATCATGCGAAAAGCCTTGATAGCAGAAACTAGACACGCAAATACGATTTGCCTTTCCCTTTGAAACACAACCCTTGTATGATTTAAAGATTCCAGAATAACTTCCTTAGTAAAACAATTCACTATTGCATGATATTCGGACAACTTGTCCATACCCAGTATCACATCAAATTCACGTAGTGGCAACAATACTAGATCAACATTTAACTCTATGTCATCAATGTGAATCACATAATCACGACATACTTTGTCCACAATCATCACATCTCTCAAAGGAGTACTAACACATAGATTAAAATCTAAAGGTTGATGCTTACTATATAATTGTAATGTCATGTTTAATGAAATGAATGAATGTGTAGAGCCAGAATCAATTAATGCATCAACATCTAAATCATGGAGAAAAAGTTTACTAACGATTACTTCTGGAGCAGCAATAGCTTCTTGCTTAGTCATGGCAAATACTTTAGCCTATATCAGGGGTCTAAAACTCTGACCTTCTGATATGCTTATACCATGGCCAATTATGGTTGTTCTACCTCTACCTCTGACTCTGCCAAATAATGCTCTAACTCCATTTGCCTTTGAAACTTTAACTGTGGACTCTGATGTAGCTCTACCTCTGTCTCTGCTTCCTTCTGACATTTTAGATCTTTCAAGATAATCTCTAAGCATATGATCAAAAGACCCATAAAAGTAGCAACCACCAGTCAATTTTCTACATTCACTTATATGTTGCCTGCCACAATGTACACATGAAGGTCATTGTTGCATATCTTGGCCTTGACCTCTGCCTATATATAATGAAACTCTGAATCCTCTGCCTTTATAGTTAGAATAACCACCCCTAGCATTAGACTATGATGGCATATAATCTCCACGTTTTTTTTTCTTTATGTTAAAATCACCCATAAACTCAATAAGCCCTCTTTTGACTCGTTGCTTTATCCTTTCTTTTTCTAATCTTTCCACTTTGATTGAAGCAACTTTTAGCTTGATATAACTTTCAAATTTTGTAGTTATAATCTTACTTTTAATCTCATAACTCCATTCCTCTTCAAATTTTTGACATATGTTTTTGTTAGTGGCCATAATGAAGGATGCATAATGGGATAATTGATTAAATTTTACCTCATATTCAGCTATATTCATCTCCCCCTGCTTTAGGTTCAGAAATTCCTTTCTTTTATCATCTTTATACATTTATGGCATGTAATTGTTATTGAACTCATGAAGAAAATCATCCCATGTAAGCACTGGAGGCTAGGCATCACTCCCTGGAATGGTTTCCCACTAATCATATGCATCCCCCTGTAATAGCAACACTGCATAATCAAACTTTTTTTTTCTAGTGTGCATTTCATCAAATTCAAAACTCTCTGTGTTTTTTATCCATGTCTCTGCCATTGATGGATCTATGGTACCACTGAAGTCAACTGTATTTTGTTTTCTTAATTTGTCATACCTTCTCTCTCTTTGAATTTTTAGACCCTGCACTGTTGGTTCACTAATTTTATGTTATGGTTGACCATGAGATATGTGTTGTGCATGAGAATATGTAGGAGATCTAATTCTATTAGCAAGTTGATCTCTCAATGGTTGGCACGATGCTTCTATGGAATGCAAATCTGCTGACTCCTCTCTCCTTGGTGAGCCATGGGTACTACTATGACTACTATTTACTAATGCCCTATAGACATATAAGACTATGTCATATGATAATGAATAATAGTGAAAAAGTCATGTCATGTTCATATGTATGTCCCTATGGAACCTATCCCTGCTTTGATACAAAAAACTGTAACGACCATTTTCATTTACAAATCATGGCATTCATGTCCAAAAATACATATGCATAAAGGTTTATTCATCATACATATATATTTCAACATGTTTAATGTAAATATATGTTAACCAATGTTCAAGACTAGCGACCATAAATTGGTCCTATCTAGATATATGTATATGACATAAGGAGAGAGAGAGAGAGAGAGAGAGAGAGAGAGAGAGTTGGAATTCAACCAATGACCTGTGGTCCATATGTCTCTATGCAAAACTCTAAGCACCAAAGTATCCAATCCCTATGCTTCAGTATTAGAAAAATATAATTGCGATTTGGTGAATCGTGACTCAATGAATAAAAACAATAATTAGATTCTTATGGCACAACCAACAATCAAATATCATTAGGATACATCATAAGTATAAAAATTGACTATGCAAGCATAAATGCAATAGATTGATTTTTGTCGTGACCTTGCAAGGCAAATACTGCTCTTAGGAATTCATGTGATTCAAGTGACATTTGATTTTACTCGCTAGCATATAACAAGTGAATCATTTGATTAATAACATGTGCCAATAGGACATATTGGTTCATTTTTTTCCAAGTGATTTGTAAGTGTTTAACAAGCCGATCATAACATCATTTTAGTTCCATATGTAAGTGTTCATTCACAATGGTGTACCAAGCAATCATTAAAAGTATATAATTCCCACTTGACTTATATTCACATGTAAAATTTAACAATTCAATCACATATACATGTAATAAAACATAATCATATCATAAAATATCTCACATATACATTAGAATCTAATTATAATTTTTACTCACCTTTTGATGTGACCAACCTTTATGGTAGGTTTGGTTCTCTCTCTGGGACTTCCTCAAAGTGTTGAGATCCTAACATTTGATACATACACGGTTATAAGTATGTCAAAATAACTATGAATGCTTAGTATGCAACTATGGCATGATCCATGCAAATGGACCTAGTGTTTATGCATATTTTCCTTATATGACAGCCTGAGCTTGCTACACTCTCATAGTAATCACTCTAGATATACTTATCCAAATGACTTTGTTCTTTTTTTCAAATAAACAAAACACATAATGATACAACATATTCAAATTTTAGATTAATATAAGACATATAGAAAATATGGTGAATGTTTTAATTTTGCCCTACTTCAATGTCATCTCAGTCTGAGTAGGTCTTATAGTCTTAAGTATATCTCAAATTGTACAAATCAAATTGTAAAACTGATTTACCAAAAGTTACATAACATAAAAAGGAACATTTTTCATGTTTTATTCATTGTCTAATTCAGTATATAAAGTCACCAAAACAAACGACCAATCTCAGGGTGAACAGGTTTTCAATATAGTGACAATCAGTCATGATGAAGGAGAAATATCTCAACAACCATGCTATATTTTGGCAAAAATATTTTACTGGCACGTAGATAATACATAAATATACAACTTTCAAGTTTGTCACATCCCCAAGTTCTGAATCTATGATCATCAAATTCTTAGAAAACAGAATTAAAAGATAGGTAAGGTTTCATCTTAGTGCAGGGTTAGTCACAATCAATGAGCCATATCTCTTTCCACATAACAAATCAATCAAAACTAATTTAATGGTATTTATAAGGGATATAACCCTACAAATTTCATATTTTACACTTTGTCTAAATCAGCACATAAAAGTCATCAAAATATATGAAAACAGAAAGATTAAGGTGATTTCGGTTGGTTGTGAACCAGCCCTAATAAAGGAGCCATATCTACTCACACACACAAATCAAGCAAAACTATTTTATATTCATTTATATGGGGCATGAAGCTACAACTTTCATATTTTTCACTTTCCATAATTCCTCTTCTAGGGTTATGAACTCATGGCTACAAAATTCTACTCTAATAATAAAACCAACACAATCAGCTCTTGTTCTCTTGAATTTCAACTTCCATCCAAGAGTTCTACCTCAAATACTCTATAATTTTCATTAACCACGCATGGTTAACATGTCTTGAGGGGTTAATTTCATGTGGGAAGTAGTTAAATTAACTTACCTATTGTCTCAGAATCAAAAAACCTTAGGATTCTTTCCTAGGCACCTCTTCTCTCTCTCCTTTTTTTTCTTCTTCTTCTTTCTTTCTTTCTTTCTTTCTTCCTTAGCTCTCTCTTTCTTCTGTTATCCCTTATATTTTCTTCTGTTGTTTCTCACATTTAACCTCTTTATCAGATCCTAAAGGTGAAAATTTCCACTTGTAAACCTGTTGCAATAAGATAGAATCATGGTGTTTCACTTTCACTAGTTGAAAGTTCACTTTCCTTTTTTAGTCCCTCTTCTTCACTCCTTAGGCACCTCCATCCATCTCCTAATCCCTAGATGCTCCTTATACTTTTAAATAAGCTTTATAACACTATTATTTATGATGTTATAACATGCACATAACATAAGACAATTTGCCTTACAACTATATAATCATTACATATATGTTTAAGTGTCCTAAATGCAATGGTGTAAGTGTCATTGTCGTGCTCAATTCACATGTCTAAATGGTCATTTATCTAGTGCATATATTCATGTGGGATTTCAAATCATTTACGCAATGAATATGTTCATGTGATAATGCCAATGAATGTGGATGGGGATGTTAAAATTGACATGTCTTTACTACTTCCTCAATCGGTGCTCTCGGGTTTTGGGTTACATGTGCAACTCATGAAGAGTCCTCATCATAAGTTTTGCTTACTTCCTTAATTTCTTTGTTCCTTAATTCTACCTCATCATATTGAAGTTCATGTTTAGGCAAACTAAGGTAGCATTGCCTCTATTTTTTTTTTTTTTTTTTATCAAACTTTGATATTTTATCTGTGAATACAAAGATCTGATTTTCTTCCCCCTGATTGTGCATGTGTTAGTGTTCCTTTCTTTACATATATGCCTTACAAGATAGGTACCCAAATCATTACCAACCTTAAAAATAGATGAATTGCTCATCTTGCTTTGGTGGAGTATGGGTTGTACAATCTAGTTGGAGGGCTATACAACCCCACAGAAAAGGGTTATAGCCAACTGGAGGGCTGTACAACCTTAGTCAAAGGATTTACAACCCATTGGTCTGAGCTTGTTACTACAAGAGCCCATCTCAAACTTGCTCTCTTTATTTACTTTCTTCAACTTTCTTAATATGGCAAGAACCTTTATAAGGTCTCTCCTACCCTGAGTTTGGTTTGATCTACCATGTGTGAGTCTTCATGTTCTTTGTTACCTCTTATGTGGGTACCTTGTGACTTCTAGAATTTCACTACCCATACCTTCCACTTCGAGGATACTGAAATCTATCCTCTGATTGAGGAATTTGACATTATTCTTAACTGTCACATCATAGCGGCAAATCAAATCACACTACCTCTGCTAGATTACCCACATGTTAGGAATATGGTAGAGTTGTTTGACTTGTAAGATAAGAATGTACCCAGGTATACATTAGGTGAGGAGAAGATTCTCATGGACTTTTTAATCACTCTTTTCCCCTCTGGGGGTCATGCTCGAGTAGGCCTGTATTGCAGCTATTATTTTGATGGGTGAGTATCTGTTGAGGAGGAAGGATAGGGAGATTGATTTGTAGATCCTTCCATTCTTGGAGAATGAGTAAAGGAGAACTCCAGTGCTAAGATTTTAGGCAAAACTATTATAGGGCTTGATAGAGTGGCTTTGGGGTCTACGAGTCCTTCATAGAAAGCCCATTGTTACTTCATGTATGAATTTTTCCTACAGCTTCTTCTCATTTCTTTCCATTCCTTTTTTTAAAAATTTTTTACTATCTTAACTTTTGCTTAGACCATCTTTATGGATTTTCAATCTAGTGGGCTGCTCAATTTTGCTTAAGCCGCTTTTTCGGGTTTTTAACCTAACAATAATTTTTATTTTTCTTTTTTATTTTTTCATTTTTTTTTTCAAATATGGTTGCAGGAGAGGCTAGGGCCACTAGCTGCCCTAGCTATGGATGTGAGGTTTTACTATCATGCAACATCACTTGAACCGTCGCTTGACTAGACCAGCCACCATTAGGGTCGAATAGGTTGAGTGGATGTCGCACATTTCTGTTATCGACATCCTCTGGAACTGTCCCTAATGGAACCTACACATGTTATCTTGAGGGCTTATGGGGCTTGTGTCATTCTTCTTGCCTTGGCTTTAAGCATATTTTTTTATTCGACTTGTGTACGCCACCAGCTCAACGCTCTCTAGTTCGAGGTATAATTCTTCCCTTCATTAGTTATAGGCCCTTTGACCCAATTTCTTAGATAGAGTCGATGCCACTTGGACCAGTCGTTCTATCTATGACTTCTATACTAGTCGAGACCTTTAACCTGATGATAATGCAAACCATATGACATGGTTGCGCGACCTTTAGATATTGGGCATCACATTAGCTGATAGTAAATAATGATAATTTATGTTAGAAAAATTGTCTTATATTTAATTATAGTTCAAGAACATGTATGACTAAATTCATTTTAATTATGCAAATGCAATTCTGTTTGATATTTTTGCTTAACATAAACCATTTACACTTTGCATATTACACATTAATTGAATGCATGACTTCTAATTTTAATGCTAGCATACTAGATTATCTAATTATCTTACTCTATGTCTCCATATTATTGACTCTTCACTCATACAACCTTGCCTTCTCTATCATTACCTAGTTGTCCTATCAATGGTCCCCTAGTGGTCAGTCGCACTCTGTCAACTTTTGCTCTTTTATCTTTTTTTTAATGTTCTAACTTTTTTCTAGGCCGCCCTTTTGGTTTTTCGACTTAGTGAGCTTTTTGACTTAGTGGGCTACTTTCACTTTTCTCATATCTCACACGAAATACTTCTTTAGTTAGTCTATATTTACTGGCTTGGTGAATTCATTCCCATCCATATCTACTCATTCCATTGCTCCGCCTGAGTATATTTGTTTGACAATATAGGGGCCTTCTTAATTTGGCTTGAAATTTCCCGAGGATCCTGAGTTTGTAGTTAGATCGCCTTTAGCACCAAATCACTGATCCTTACCATGCTTGGTTTGACCTTTTTATGAAAGGTATATGCCATTCGGGCTTAGTACAACTGGATATGGTACAAGGCCTTCAGTCTCCTCTCATCCAACAGAGCCAACTGTTCAAACCTATTTCTTATCTATTGGTACTCAAAGATGTCAAACTCTAGCAACACCCATAGGGATTTTGCCTTTAATTCAATTGGCAGGACTACTTCCACCCCATACACTAGAAAGTATGGTGTCATCCCAGTTGATACTATTGCTATAGTTTAATAACCCTATAAAGCAAGTGGCAACTTATCAGACTAATCATTATACATTTTAACCGTTTTGGTAAGGATGTTTTTAACATTCTTATTCATTGCTTCCATTGCTCCATTAGCTTGCGGTCTATAAGGTGATGATTTATGGTGGATCATCCTATATTTTCTCAACATGTCCTTGACCTTTGCCTAGAAATGAACACCATTATTCGTGACAATATGGTGCGACACACCATAATGGTAGATTTATTCTTCTTAATGAATCATGCCATCTATTTTGCCTCCAGCTTACTAAAGGCATCAGCCTCTACCCAGTTCGAAAAGTAATCTATTACTACCATAATATACCTATGTAGCCTCATAGACACTAGCCTGATTTCCCCTATCACATGGATGCCTTATGCTGTAAATGGCCACGGTGAGGTCATATTCTATAGCTCTGCCAGCGGTAAATGATTGAGTCTATCGGGAATCTGACATTCGTGGCAACTCCAAACCTTCTGAATACAATCATGCTCCACAGTAGTCCAGTACTATCACAATCTTAAAATTTTTTTTATTAACACTTTACCATTCATATGGGGATCGCAGACTCCCACGTGCACCTCCTCCATAACTTTATAAGCCTCTCCCTTAGCTAGACATCGCATATGAACTCCATTAGACATTCTCTTTTACATTACCCTATTGTAAACCATAAACTGCGAAGAGAACCTTCGGATTGCATCCTTATTCTTCTTCTCGGCCCCTTTGGGGTACTTATCATCTTCCTAATATCTTTATATATCAAAATACCAAGGGTGATTTTCTATAAAAACTTGCATTACTCATACGTCCATGTAACATGATGTTCCAGATTGAAGTGTAATAAGTGGCTTCACCGACATTAGCTTAGGCCTATCCCAAATAGAAATAAGAGTGGCCAAGGCATTGACCATTGCATTTTTTTTTCTCTTGGTATATGATGAAATATGACTCTATGAAAATTCTACATTAACCCTTTCATATGTTCCAAGTATAGGGCCAAATGTTCTTCTTTTAACTCCCACTCATCTGTTATATTTGAAAAAATCAATAGTGAATCCCCAAACACCTTTGCTGCCTTAACCCTTATTTACTTTAGGAGTTCAAGTCCCAGTGCACATGCTTCATACTCAGCCATGCTATTAGTCACCTCGTAGTTGAGCTTTTTAGCTACAGGAAATAGTTCTCATTGGGCGAAATCATAATTACCCTTATGCTTTCCTCCTTCTCATTTATAGCTCTACTAAAGTATACTTTCCATCCCTGGGGCTCAATTGCTCCTAATCCCTCATTTGGGAATTAACGAAGTTAGGATTCTCCTTCTTTAATGGGTTGTTGTGCCAAGTACTCTAAAGTTGCTCGTTCTTTAATCACTTTTTGGTTACATACTTAAATTCAATCAGCATGATCAACCACTTTGCTTGGGGCCTCATGTAAGTACGTAATAGGATCAAGCTTTGAAACCACCTCCAGTAAATACGGTTGAAAGTAGTGCCTCAACTTTTTCATTGCTAGACTAGTACTAGACAGTTTTTCTCCACCTGATTGTACTTTTCCTGATAAGATAACAACTTCATACTCAGGTAATATATTGCATGCTCACTTCCCACTTCACCTTCTTGAGCTCGCATGGCACCTACAGAACTATCTTCCACTGTTAGATATAAAGTTAGTGGTTTTTTAGGCCTCAATGGCTTTAATACTAATGAGTTAGTCAGATCATCATTTATTCTCTTGAAGGCCTTTTAACACTATTCATTCCATTCCACGAGTTGATCCTTTCTTAGTAACTTGAAAATAGGGATGAGGCTCAATCTCACTATGAACCGACTGATGTACTATAACAGCCCAAGAACCCTCGTACTTCCTTTTTTGTCTTAGGTGCGGGCATGCCTTGAATTGCCTTGATCTTATTGAGATCTATTTCAATGCCTTTCATATTAACCATATGTCCTAGTAACTTAATAAAGGTAGCTCTGAACACATATTTCTTTAGATTCAGCCTCAAAATATGTTCATCGACTCTTTTTAAGAACTTTTTTAGAGCCTCAAAATGCCCTTCCCTTGTTTCTGAATCCACCATAATGTCATCCATATATACCTCCACTTTTTTATGGATTAAGTCATGTAATAAGGCCATCGCCATTCATTAGTACGTCACTTCCATAATTTTTTATCAAAATGACATCACGTTATAACAATACCTCCCTCATTTTGTGATGAATGTTATCTTTACCTTATCCGTGATGACATTGAGAATTTAGTTGTACCCAGAGAACCTATCTATAAAGGAATACATAATACACATTGCGGTGTTATCAACTTATATGTCAATATGTGGCAAAGTGAAATCATCCTTTGGGCATGCTTTGCTCAAATCCTTGTAATCAATGTACATCCTTACTCTTCTATCCTTGTTTGATACTAGTACTATGTTGGCTAAGCACTTTAGGTAGCCTACCACCTCCAAAAACTTGGAATTCAACTCTTTTGCTACTTTTTCCTTGACAAACTAGGCCACTTGGTCTCATCCTTCATAGTTTATGTTTCATTGGCCTTATGTGTCAGTAGGTTGGAATTTTGTGTTCCATAATTTTCTTGTCAACCTTTTTGTGGTTTAGCAAAATGATTGTCTTATATCAATAAGATCTTGGATCTCATGCCTCCATCTATAACAATCATTATTATGACTAGCTCCTTGATGAAAAACACGGTAAGCGTTGGCGTCATATCCTCTAGGTAGCGGATTAAGAGGTGGTTAGGGTACCAAAGGTTTCAGTATTCCCTTCTTCTACAACCTTTCAAATGCCTTAGACAGAGACATTCATAAATTTGTAAACTAACGCGACGTTCTCACTACATTAACATTAGTTATCTTGTTTCCTCGGATTGAGGTTGGGATGAAGCATTCCTTCTTTCCCTATACTGTCTTTTATCTTTGATTCTAACTCTTTAGCTTGCAAACCTGCCACTCAAAGGTCTTCAAAGTTTATACTAACATTCCTTTAATTCTAGTGTTGATGCTTGGTAAAACCCCTTTTATAATCATTCTCACTTATTCTCTCTCTGTAGGTCTTGTGGTTGTCTCTAAAGCTATCTTCTTCCATCTTCAGATGTAATCATTATAGCTCTTACTAACTTTTTGCTTTAAAGATTCTAAATCTTGTAGTGTGACCTCTATATATGAATTACATGCATAGTGCTTCTCAAAAGCTTCAGCCAACTCATTCCAGTCTCCGTTGGCAGTCTTTGATTAATAAAAGTACCAGGTTTTAGTGCACCATTCCAATGACAATTCAAAAAGCTCTAACATAGTGTCCGTCGGGACTCTAGATGCCTTAATAATTAACACATACAAATGGACATGCTTCTTCGTATTTTGAGTTCTTGTGAACTTAGATAGTTCTAGCATGTAGAAATTAGCTGGTAGTTTCTCATGTCTACTAGCAAGCAATTCCTCAATGTCCATTCCTTTCTCTAAACCCCTAGCACCCAAAACTTAGCAAGGTCATCAAATCGTATGCATTCCTTCTCACTTTCTAGGGGTTTGTCCAAAATGGTAGTCATACTTCCCATTTCCTTGGCAAGCTTGCTTTGATGGTATTCCTTCATTTCAAACAGATCATCATTAATCACCATAGGTTGAGGCACTACCATTGATGCCTTCCGTTTATTAGTTTGATTGGCAGAAGTCTCTCTATTTTTTAGAATTTCATTGACACACTTGTTTACCTCTTCAGTAATCCTTTCTTCCATTTTTCGATTGAAATCGACCATCATTCTATCCAAGACCTCTGGTAGTATGATTGGCTCCATGATTAGGTTGAGTTTTTAACTCAGACTTAGAGTCTTATTTTTCCTAGTAAGTTGGTTGCCCCTTCTCTTCCATGAGGGTTTGGATGTAGCTATGACTGCTGCAATACAAAGGGGTTATCAATATGATGCATAAGCAAGTAATCAATGCATATATGCATGATATGCATAAGTCATTTTGTAAAGATCCTCCCAACCTTATTCCCCCCAGACATGAGGTCTAGTGGTTGTTTCCTAGGTGGGGTACCTTTTTTATACCATCATAGGGTAAAGAATACACAGGGTCACCTTGGATCGGGAGGAGTTAAGACATTAAAAGAACATATGTATAAAGGTACTAAAAGAAGAATTCTTTACATCTCATGAAGAAATATGTACAAGTGAAGAATAAAATCCCTTTAAGGAGGGAGGAATGTATATAGGAAGTATTTATATGGCGGGGAAGGGGACATAAATAAGTATTCACATATGGGGAATAATTATATCAAAAGGGTGGAGTAACATTTATGTTTACGTTAAGGATACTAACCATGTTCTTCAAGGACTCTAACTCCCCTTTAGAAAATGCAAAAAAGTGGGGTACCCTGTTCCGAGGCATTATTTGCTTCTACATCACTTAGCAGTTGAAAGGGTTGTTATCATAAATGGCTTCCATAAGCTTGGGGGCAGTTGTCGTGATCCCCCATTTGATATACTCAGAAGTACTAGGCTCATGAGTGATGAATCCTTTTTATAATCTCTTAAGCACGAATGGAGCATAACTTTTAAGTTTGGAGAACCATTGGTTTATCTAAAGGCACCTAGTGCTCATGGTGAAGTGTGAAGGCTACATGGATGCAAAAGGACTACTCAATAAATATTAGAAGTGAACCAGAGATTAAACAAAAAGTCAATTTCGAGACCCCAGCAGAGTCACTATAGTGAGTACCTTGAGTTTAGCTCGAATGAGTGAAATCTTGCTTGTGATTTTGTCCTTTTATAAATCATCAAAGGATTGAGAGGATGGGCATCATACATTGGTAATAACCCCTAATCATGGTATGAGATTGGACAATGGGGGAGGGGAGGGGGGTTTATTTAGTTCGTGTGTATTTCAAAGCCCTTAGTCTCAAATTATGTTCATTGAGGGACCAAAAGTGGGATAATACGTTAGTATTGCCCCTAGGGAATGTAGAGTTGCCACTCAACTTTGGTCGGGATAAGAATTTACAGAAGGCAAAATCTGACCCTAACCTAAGCCAAGTAGAAGGCCTATTTAGTCTTCACACCATTAGAGATCGGGTTTGGAAATTGGAAATGACTTGGAGAAGAGGTTAGACACCTCTAAATCGCTTGGATATTGAGATCGAGCCTTTGGACATCTTTGGTTCACTTTTAACATTTTAGCTAAGTTATTGATTAGTTGAATTATCACCCTTATGCTTGCATCTAAACACGATTCAATTAAACAAACCAATTCATAAACTCAAAAGGGTAGAGAGATCAAGCATCATGGTATAGGGTCTTCATATGCATTACCATCTATCCATATATATAATCATCCATAATGGAGAAGGGGTCATATGACATGGCATAAGGTTTTCACATGCATTATCATCCATCCGCATAAAGTGTAACCATGCATAATCATATATTTCTTATGGAAAAGTGGTTAAGGCTAAGTTCATGGTCTAATCCCAAATAACCACGTACACCCAAAAGAAGAATCAGGTTAGTAATGGATCATATAAAAACAAATAAGTAAAGGAATCTAAAGTAAATAAAGAAAGGAAAGTGAGGTCCATAATGATCACTGTACCATATCTCCATAGTCAAGCTATCTAAGATGTATTTAAATCCAAGATAACACATTCAATCATTACAAACTAGAATTTACAATTCATAACGCACATATACAAGTGAATGAATCATGAATAGAAGGAAGGAAATAAATATACACACACACACATATGCTAAGGATTTAGAGGATGTTGAATATCTTAGGACAAAGATTTATCTAAGTGAGGTCCTAGGGTCATTGAACCCTTAATTACCTTGCTTATAAAGTACTATAACACTTTGGACATAATCTAATATGGCATAACTAGAATGTCGATATGCAACTAAGGAATCATTAGAAAACATTATTCATATGATCACACATGGATTTCTTACATAAAATGGGTTGCCAAGGCCAAACAAAACTCAAGTTCATCACTTGATTATCCCATAAAGGAAAAATAACTTAAGATCAAAGAAATAGTAAAAAAACATAAGCATTTTAAGAAAGAATGCCTAAAAAAGTCATTTTAAAAACTAACAAAAACTCCATTTTAAAGTTATAGAAGTCCTAAGTCATTTAACCTTATCCTATTCTATCATTGGGGTCACTAAACATCACAAAAAACACCTTAAAAAGAAGAAAATCTGAAGGGACCAAAAAGAAGTTTTTTGTTGGGTTTATAGGAAAACTAGGCTATACAGCTATGGAGAAGGCCTATATAATCAAGTTATAGGGCTGTACAACTTACATAGAAAGCTGAATAACCCTTGCTTCTTGGGTTTCAAAGAAAAAGGAGAGAAAAAGAAAAGGGAAAGAAGAAGAGGGGAGGGGGTATCTCAGAGATGTCTTAATGATATCTTTGCCCTCAAAAACACATGGTTAACTTAATATCCTTTAATGTTGCTTAGAGAATGCGCAAACATAAAGGGAAAAGGTCTAGTTCTACCTTAGAGAGAGTAGAGGCAGATTAGAGTTTAGATTTCATGTATTTGGAAGTGTGTGAGAATTGATTTTGGCAGAGTTTTGTTAAGGTATCCAAAAGCCCTCCTCCCTCCTTTCAAAATTGGGGGTATTTATAGATGTTGGATGGCAGCACGGTGCCAAAATAGTTCTGGTTGCACCATAGATGCATCCAATCATAGAGCAGGAGAGTGTTATACTAGAATTAGAGTTTGCATATAGGTTAAACAATCAAGAATAGGCTATATATCCTTGTGTCAGGGCTTTACAACCTTAGGGTTTAAGGGGGAACAATTTTAGGAGTTTTTCTAGACTAGACTTTTACGAAGGTTGTACAACCTTACATTGAGGTCTATATAACCCAATTTGATGGGTTGTATAACTTACCCAACTTGGCTGGCAGCCCTATACTTGGTTTGGATTTGGTTTTTAGTCTCGGGCTTGGTCATTGGACTTCTCCAAGGTTTCCTAAGGGCTTTATCCTTTACATTATGTGATTCCCTTTGCATTTTGGGGATTGGTTCAGTGATTTTTATCATTGGACTTTGTATCAATAGGTCTAAAATCTGATGCTCACAATAAGGTTTTGAAGTTTTTGACATTTGATTTCTTAGGATCGTGTCTATTTTCAATGGAAACATCCTTTCAAAAGTCAGAATAGATGAAGTTTATTGATGAGAGGTTCAAAAGGTCTTATTCATTTAAAGAAAGGTTGAAGAGAGAACATAGTTAGGGTAGGTGATATACCATTATTTTCCAAAGCACTTGAAAACTAAACCATACATTCCTAGTGGAGTTAACATCCTTATTTATTTGCATTATACATATTAACTTTTTGACAACTTCTTCATAGATGAGCTTATTTTGATAAATCATGTTAACCCATCCCAAGTTATTAAGATAACTCTTGATTTCCTTATCAAGATGAAAAGTGGGGAGCATAAAATCAGAAGGAATTTCATTAGGTTGGATCACCTTTTTTCTTGTTTGCCTCATAACAATCCTTCTCTTCCTTGGTTACTCCTTTTATCTTATGAAAGGGAAGAAAAGTTCTTGGAGTTGCCGAGGAGGTTAGGGCTATGCCCTTCCCTTTGTCTGATCTAATGAACTTTCTTCAACCCATGGAAGATAAAGGAAATGTAGAGGGAAGTTAGAAGATAGATAAAGAAGAGAAAGGATGAACAATTGAAAGTTAGAAGAAAGGGGAATGGTGAAAAATGGAAAGGAGGTGTTAAAATAGATTTAAATATGCAAAAATGGGGTAAGGAAGGGTAAAAAAATGGTTAGAAATACATTGAAGAATGAGATTGCACCATTTGAGAGATCAGGCAGTTAATACCCAATAGTTATAGGTGGTCGCGGTCGTTACATTCTTCTCGCAACCAAGAATTATAAAATTTCTTAGTAATGGATAAAATTTCCTCAAGAAAGAGTGTAGTAATGCTCAAGATTTTTGAAATTTGAAAAATTTCGCAATGGTGACTACTTTGTTGTAGTTGCAAAATATGATAAGTTTAAATTTTTAAAGGGATTAGAATGTAGTGATCGTGATTAGATAGTGTCGGCCGCGATTTGTAAGGTAGTTTTGTAAATCTATGAAATGTAAGGTTTTAACCACATGGCCTATATCTACTGTGATCAATTTATTTTTATGATGGATAATTCAAGCAATTTCGCATTGAAAGGCATAATTGCATAATGAATTAATGCATCTAATCAAAATAAATCATCATTTTAAGTAAGTTAAACCATAATTAAAAACATTCATAACACATGCACGTAATAAGATTCATTGTCACTCTAAGGAACTTCCATCTAACATCCCAAGTTCCTTCTTGATAAAGTCCATCCGTTCTTCATTAAGGGGTTTTTATGAAAATATCTGCAAGTTAGTGATTGGTGTCAATAAACTTAAGCACCACATTACCACTTTGGACATGATCTCTAAGAAAATGATGTCTAATATCAATATGTTGCTTCTTGAATGTTGGATGAGATTCTTAGAAATATTTAGTGCACTTGCATTTGATGGGAATATGATCAACATCTTTGTCATAATCCTTGAGTTGTTTCATCTTGAGTGCAACAACAACCCATTGCCACATATTTCACTTCGGTAGATAAGGTAATTAAAATTTGTTTCTTACTAAACTAAGAAACTAAATATTCACTAATAAATTGATAAGTTTCAAAAGTGCTCTTCTTATCTCTTAAACTACTGGCATATTTCGCATTCAAATATCCAAGAAGACTAATAATGAATTCCTAGGATACTAAAGTCCTAAATGCAATGTGTCATGTAAATACTTTAAAATTCTTTTAGTAACATGCAAATGTGATTCCTTAGGGCAAGATTGGAATCTAGCACACAAGCAAACATTAAACATAATATTGGGTCTAGGTGCAATAAGATAGAGGAGAGAATCAATCATACCTCTATACTTCTTTTCATCAATGGCTTAATCAATTCATCCTTGTCTAGTTTAATAGTTGCACTTATTAGGGTCTTAGCTACCTTGCATCCATCCATGCTAAACCTTTTGAGTAACTTTTTCATGTACTTGGCTTGGTTGATGAAAATGCCCTTTTTGGTTCGCTTAACTTGTAGACTAAGAAAGAACTTGAGCTCACACATTATGTTCATCTCAAATTCCTTAGTAATACACTTAACAAACTCTTCACAAATAGATTGATTAGTAGCACCAAATATAATATCATCAATATATATTTACATAACGAATGTATCCTTGTTATATGCATTTTTACAAACAAAGTAGTATCAACCTTGCCTTTTTCAAAAATCTTTTTGCAAGAAAATGAACTAAGCCTTTCATATCAAGCTCTTGAAGTTTGTTTTAAACCATATAAGGATTTAATTAATTTGAAAACATGAATTGTGTAATCATGAGACTTAAAACTTAGAGGTTGTTCAACATAAACATCCTCCTTAATGAGACCATTTAAAAATGCCCTCTTCACATGCATTTGAAAAGTTTGAAAATTCATGTGACAAACAAATGCTAAAAGAATCCTAATGCCTTATAATCTTATTATGGGTGCAAAGGTTTCATCATAAACAATACCTTCCTTTTAGTTGTATCCCTTAGCAACCAATCTAGCTTTATTTCTTGTGATGAAGCCTTACTCATCTAACTTATTTATAAACACCCATTTGTAACCTAAAACTGGGTGTCCTTCAGGCTTAGGAACAAGTTTCTAAATTTTGTTTCTCTTAAGTTGGTTCAATTCTTCTTACAAAGCAATCACCTAACTCTCATCAATTAACTTTGGCTCAATTTGAGAAATAAAAGCAAGATTTGTAACGACCGTTTTCATTTATAAATCATGGAATTGATGTCCAAAAATATATATGCTTAAAGGTTGATTCATTATACATACGCAATCCAACATGTATTTAATGTACATATAAGTTAACTAATGTTCAAGGCTAATAACCATAAACTGATTCCTATCTAGATATATGTACATGATACAAGGAAAGAGAGAGTTGGAATTCAACCGACGACCTGTGCTCCATGTGTCTATATGCAAAATTCTATGCTCTAAAGTATCCAAACCCTATACTTCAATATCTGAAAAACATAACTGTGATTTGGTGAATCATGGCTCAATGAATAAAAATAATAATTAGATTCTTATGGCACAACCAGTAATCAAATATCATAAGGATACATTACAAGTATAAGAATTGACTATGCAAGTGTAAATGCAATAAATTGATTTTATCGTGACTTTGCAAGGCAAACATTGCTCCCTGGAATTCATGTTATTCAAGTGACATTTGATTTTATTGGTCACCATATAACAAGTGAATCATTTGATTAATAACATGTGCCAATAGGACATATTGGTCCATTTTCCAAGTGACTAACAAGTGTTTGACAAGCCGATCACAACATCCTTTTAGTTCTATATGTAAGTGGTCATTCACAATGATATACCAAGTAACCATTTAGAGCATATAATTCTCACTTGAGTTGTATATATATTTAAAATGTCATAATTCAATCACATATACGTGTAAACCATATCGTAAAATCATCACACATATACATTAGAATCCAATTATGGCTTTTACTCACCTTTTGATGCGACCAACTTTTATGGTAGGTTTGGTCCTCTCTCTTAAGATTTCTCAAAGTGTTGAGATCCCAACATTCAATACATACATGGTTATAAGTATGTCAAAATAATTATGAATGCTTGGTATGCAACTATGGCATGTTCCATGCAAGTGGACCTAATGTTTATGCATATTTTTCTTGTCTAGCAGCCTGACCTTGATACAGTCTAACTATAACTCTTACTATACTTATCCAGATAACTTGATTCATCTTTTCAAATTAACTAGACGTATAATGATACAACATATTCAAATTTCAAATCAATATAATATATATAGAAAATGTTGTGAATTTTTGAATTATGCCCTACTTCAATGTCATCTCAGTATGAGTAGGTCTTACAATCTTGGGTATATCCCAAATCCTACAAATCTAATTACAAAAATGATTTACTAGAAGTTACAAAGCACATAACGGAACATTTTTCATGTTTTGTTCATTTCTAATTTAGTCTATAAAGTCATAAAAAAGAAAAGACCAATCTCAAGGTGAGCAGGTTTTTAACATGTTGACAATTAGTCATGATGAAGGGACAATATCTCATCAACCATGATAAATTTGGAAAAATATTTTACAAGCTTATGCAACAAACATAAATATACAACTTTCAAGTTTGGCATATCACCAAATTCTCATTCTATGACCATTAAATTCTTGAAAAGCAAAATTAAAAGACTAATGAGTTTTCATTAGGTTCAAGATCAGTCACAATCAATGTGTCATATCTCTTTCTACATAACAAATTAAGAAAAACTATTTTACAAAAATTTAAAAGGGATATAACCCTACAAATTTCATGTTTCTCACTTTGTCTAAATTATCACATAAAGTCATCAAAATATATGAAAACAACCAGACTGAGGAGATTTCAGTTGATTGTAAACCAACCCTAATGAAGAAACCATAGTTCTTCACACACACCAAATTAAGAAAAAATGTTTTACATGAATTTAGATGGGCCATAAAGCTACAAATTTTATGGTTTATACTTTTTCCAATTCCTCTTCTAGGGTTATGAAATCATGAGTGCAAATTATGCTCTAACAACAAAACTAACACAATCAGTTATTGTTTCTCTTGAATTTCAACTTACATACATGAGCTCTACCTCAAATACCTTATAATTCTTACTAATCATTCATGTTTAACATGTCATGAGGGAGGAATTTCATGTGTGAAAAAGAAAAAATCACTTACCTCTTTTACCAAAACTAAAAACCTTAGGGTTTCTTCCTAGCTAGCTCATTTTTCTTCTTCTCCTTTTTTCCTTTCTTTCTTAGCTCTCTTTCTTTTTTTGCACTTCCTTATGTTTTGCCTCTCAAATGTGATCCTAGAAGATGAAAAATTTAATTTGTATACCTACCATAATAAGACAAAATCATGGTGTCTCACTACCATTGCTTGAAAGTTTAATATTCCTCTTTTAGTCCTTGTTCTTCACTCTTTCATCACATGTATCTATCTCCTAATCTTCATATGCTCTTTATACTTTTAAATAAGCTCTAAAACACCATTATTTATGATGCTATAACATGCACACAACATGAGACAATTTGCCATACTACTATACAAACATTACATATATGTTCAAGTGTTCCAATTGCAATGGTGTAAGTATATCATTTATTCAATGCATATGTTCATCTAGGATTGCAAATCATTTATTCAATGAATATGTTCATATGAAAATGCTAATGAATGAGGATGGGGATATTTCATTTCTTCCCCTTTTATAAAGAATTTTCTTCCTCAAAATTCAATACTTGTAAACAAATGTGGATATTGTTGTTTCATATTTTCTTTAATTTCCCGTGTATCCTCTTCTTATGAGTGGTTTCTCTATAACATATTAACTAAAGGGATTTCTCAATTTTGTAACTGTTTTATCTTATAACGAATGATTTTCACTAGTTCTTCCATACAACTTACATCATCTGCAATTGTTATAACTAGATCCTTAAATATATGTGTAGGATCAGACTGATACTTTCTGAGCATACTCACATGAAATACATCATAAATCTGAGCCATCTCTAGTGGCAGTGCTAGCCTGTAAGCTAATGGACTGATTCTTTCTAGGATTTCATATGACCCTATGTATCGAAGACTCAATTTTTCTTTCTTGCTAAATCGAATTATTCCTTTCTATGGTGAAACTCAAAGGAACACTTTGCCTTTACCTTATATTCTATTTCTTTTCTATGTTGGTTTGCACAACTCTTTTGCCTATCTTGTGCTATTTTAAGTTTGCTCTTGATTACCTTCACTTTATCCACAATGTCTAGCCTTTCTAAAACACACATCCCTTGTTCATCCCAATAGATAGGACTTCAATATTTTCTTCCATATAGTGATTCATATGGTGCCATCTTTATGTTGCTATGATAATGATTATTATAAGAAAATTCAATCAAGGTAAGATATTCATCCCATAAACCTTTAAACCCTATCACACAAGCTCGAAGTATGTCTTCAAGTGTCTGAATTGTCCTTTCTGATTACCCATCTATCTGAGGATGAAAAGTAGTACTAAAACTCAGCTTAGTACCTAATGCCTATTGTAAATTGACCAAAAATCGAGATGTAAATTATGGATCTCTATTTGAAACAATGGACATTGGAACACTATGTAATTTGACATTTCATCCACATATTTCTTGGCTAAGTGCCTAAGTATACTATGCCATTAAATAGGCAAAAAGTGAGCTAACTTAGTCTATCAATGATAAGCCATATAGTATCATTCTTCTTTAAAGTTCTCAGTAACCCATATACAAAGTCCATTGTTATTCTTTCCCTTTTCAATATCAGAATCATCAATTGGTTTTAATTTTTTGGCTAGTGCTTGATGTTCTTCTTTGATCTGCTGACAAGTCAAACATGTTAAAATATAGGCTGCTACATCTTTCTTCATTTTGGGCCACTAAACATGAGATCACAGGGTATTATACATCTTCATCATTCCTGGATGGATGACATAAGGAGCATTATGTGTTTTTTGTAGGATTTCTCTTTACAAGTGATCAATGTTAGGCATACATATATAAGATCCCAACATCAAAGCATCATTTCGAATATCAAAATCAGTATGTCTCCCTTGTTTTACCATTCCAATCATTCTCTGTAACATTGGATCCTTGCCCTATGCTTCTTTAATTTGATCATGCAACATTGGCCTTACTTGAAAAGTAGCAATCAATTCCCTATTCTTTTTCATATTTAGTTCCACATTCATAGTTCATAGCTAAACCAAATAAGATAGTGGAAATACCTATAAGTGAGCTACGCTACTTTTTGATTTTCTTCTCAAAGCATCAATAACCATATTTGCCTTCCCTGGGTGATACTCAATGGTTTAATCATAAACTTTTAACAGTTCTAACCACCACCTTTGTCTCATGTTTAATTCTTTTTGCTTCATACTCTTATGATCTGTAAATATCTGAAATGTTTCTCTATACAAGTAATGCCTTAATATTTTCAAAGCAAACACAATGGCAAGCAGTTCTAAGTCATGTACTGGGTAAGATAATTCATAAGGCTTTAGTTGTTTATATGTGTAGGCAATTACCTTACCATGTTGCATTAAAATAAATCCCAAAACTTGATGAAAGGCATCACTATAAACTACAAATCCTCCATTACCTGTAGGAATGGCTAACACTAGAGCAAATGTTAATCTATTTTTTAATTCATCAAAACTCTCATGACATGCTTCAAACCACTGAAATGCTATATTTTTCTAAGGTAACTTAGTCAAAGGAGCAGCTATAAATGAAAACCCTTCAATAAATCAACGACAATACCCAGCTAGTCCTAAGAAACTTCAAACTTCTGCAATACTCTTTGGGGTTTCACATTTTAATATTGCTTTAATTTTGTTTGTTTTCACCTCTATGCCCTTTTTAGAAACTACATGTCCTAAAAATACCACATGGTCAGTCTAGAACTTGCACTTGCTTAATTTAGCTAATAACTATTTTTCTCTCAAACTTTGTAATGTAATCCTTAAATGTTGTTCATGCTATTCTTTGCTCCTTGAATACACTAGTATGTCATCAATGAACACAATTATAAAGTTGTCTAAGTAAGGTTGAAACATTTGGTTCATAAGAGCCATAAATACAATTGGTGCATTAATTAAACCAAATGGCATAACCAAAAATTCATAATGCCTATACCTAGTTCGAAAAGCAGTCTTTTAGTACATTTGGGTTTGAAATTTTGAGTTGATACTATCTTGATTTCAGGTTAATTTTAGAAAACACTTATGCTTTTTGTAACTGGTCAAACACATTATCTATCATTGGTAAAGGATATTTATTCTTTAGAGTAACCCGATTCATCTTACATAGCCTTATTGTCCTATCTGCCTTTTTGACAAATAACATTGGAGCACCCCAAGGCGACACATTAGGTCTAATGAATCCCTTTTCAAGTAGTTCCTGCAATTGGGTCTTTAATTCTCTCAACTCAGCTAGAGCTATTCTATAAGGTGGAATGAATATTGGTGTTGTTCATGAGACTAACTCAATTATAAATTTTATCTCTCTGCTAGATGGCAAATCAAGTAAGTCAGCTGAGAACACATCTGGAAACTCATTTATCACTAGAATATTCTTAAGTAATTCATATGTGAATCTTGCATCTACCACATGTGTAAAATAAGCCTCACAACCACTTTCAATCATGTGAAAAGCCTTGATAACAAAAACTAGACACGTAAGTACAATTTGCCTTTCCCCTTAAAACAAAGCCCTTATCTGATTTAGAGATTCTAAAATAACTTCATTAGTAAAACAATTCACTTTGCATGATATTTGGACAACCAGTCCATACCCAGTATCACATGAAATTCATGAAGTGGCAACAATACTAGATAAACATTCAACTCAATGTCATCAATGTGAGTCACACAATCACAACATACCTTATCCATAATGATCACAACTCTCAAAGGAGTACTGACACATAGGTTAAAACCTAAAGGTTGATGATTACTACATAATTGTGATGCCTTATTTAATGAAATGAATGAATATGTAGAGTTAGGATTAATTAATACATCAACTTCTAAATCATGGAGAAAAAGTTTACTAGTGATAATTTCTGAAGCAGTAATGGTTTCTTACTTAGTCATGGTAAATACTCTAACTTGTGTCGAGGGTTTACAACTCTGGCCTTCTGATATGCTCATACCTTGGCCAGCTGTGGTTATTCTACTTCTGCCTCTGCCATTACCAAATGATACTCAAGCTCCACTTACTTTTAAAACTTCAACTGTGGACTTTAATGTAGTTATGCTTTTGCCTTTACCTCCCTTTGACATTTTGGATCTTTTAGGACAATCTCTAACCATATGATCCAAAGACTCATAAAAGTAGCACCCACCAGTTAGTTTTCTATACTCACCCATATGTTGCCTACCACAATGTACACACATAAGGGTCGTTGTTGCATAACTTGGCCTTAATCTCTGCCTATAAAAGATGAAACTCCTAATCCCTTACCGCTATAACTAAAGTAACCACCCCTATCATTGGATTGTGATGGCATATAATCTCCACGTTTGCCTTTCTTTTTATTAAAATTTCCCACAAACTCAATAGGCCCCCTTTTTACTCATTGCTCTATCATTTATTTTTCTAATCTTTCCACCTTAATTGCAACAACTTTTAGTTTAGTATAACTTTCAAAATCTGCAGCTGTGATCTTACTTTTGATCTCATATCTTAGTCCTTCTTCAAACTTTCGACATTTTTCTTTGTCAATGGTCAACATGAAAGATGCATAATGAGATAAAATTTTACCTCATACTTAGCTATAGTCATCTCTCTCTATTTTAGATTTAGAAATTCCCTTATTTTGTCATCTTGTACACTTCTATCTTGCAATTGTTCTTGAACTCATGAAGAAAATCATCCCAGCTAAGCACTAGAGGCTGGACATCACTCCTTGGAATAGTTTCCCATTGATCATATGCATCCACTTATAATAACAACACTATATTATCAAACTTTTTTGTGTGCATTTCATCAAATTCAAAACTCTATGTGTTCTTTTTAGTGATTTCTCCGCCACTATTGGATCTATGGTACCACTGAAGTCAACTGCACCCTATTTTCATAATTTGTCATACATTTTTTCTCTTTGAATTTCTGGACCCTACACTATTAGTTCACCAGTTCTATGTTGTGGTTGCTTATGAGATATGTGTTATGCATGCAAATGTGTAGGAGATCTAACTCTGTCATTAGGTTGATCTTTTAATGGTTGGCATGATGCTTATATGAAATACAAATCGGCTAACTCTCCTCTCCTTGGTGAGTCATGGGTACTACCATAACTACCTTTTACTAATGCCCTATAGACATATAAGACTGTCATATGATAATATATAATAGTTTAAAATTCATGTCATGTTCAAATGTATGTCCCTATGTAACCTAGCCCTACTTTGATACCAAAACTGTAATGACCATTTTCATTTATAAACAAAAATGCATATGCATAAAGGTTGATTCATCATGCATATACAATCCAACATGTATTTAATGTACATATATGTTAATTAATGTTCAAGGTTAGTGACCATAAAATGATTCCTATATAGATATATGTATATGACATAAGGAGAGAGAAAGTTGGAATTCAGCTAATGACTTGTGCTCCATGTGTCTATATACAAAAATATACAAAATTCTATGCTCTAAAGTATCCAAACTTTATGCTTTAATATTTGAAAAATATAATTGCGATTTGGTGAGTCATGACTCAATGAATAAAATAATAATCATATTCTTATGGCATAAACAAGAATCAAATATCATCAGGATACATTACAAGTACAAGAATTGACTATGCAAGTGCAAATGTAATAGATTAATTTTGTTGTGATCTTACAAGACAAACACTGCTCCTAAGAATTCATATGATTCAAGTGACATTTGATGTTGCTGGCCAACATATAACAAGTGAACCATTTGATTAATAACATGTGCTAATAGGACATATTGGTCCCTTTTCCAAGTGATTTGCAAGTGTTTAATAAGTTGGTCACAACATCCTTTTAGTTTTGTATGCAGTGTTCATTCACAATGGTATACCATGTAACATCCCTATCTGTCACATACCATTTAATAATCATTTAAATTTCTCTTTAAGTCTATCCATTGTCATTTAAAAGACCTGATTAAATTTTTATTATTATTATTATTATGTCTCTTGTTCACCACTTAGTAATTATTTACAACAAAACATACTTGAATAATCAAATTAAAATACTAACTGACTGCATACTGACCCAACCTCTATTACACTGCTAGACAGCGACTTTGAAAAGTATACT
>CATIWR010257182.1:0-59616 GCA_949677035.1 Omphalea diandra | reverse complement strand
TTTATCAAAATTCAAAAAGATTTAGATTTTAAGAGTCAAATAAGTCTAAATTTGTACTTGAATAGTTATTAATTTAATGTTTTTATTATTGTTATTATGTACTCTTTAATACATATTAATTTTAGTTACATTGTGAATTTTTTACAGTAGCGTCAGTTGTGATTATTATAATTTTATCTGTGACATACTGACATATTTATAATACGACCACGATTGTGATTTAAAACCTTGATGCTAAAGCACCAAGACCCAAAAAAAGAAGAAAAAAACTGCATCTTCAAAGTAGTTTTTTTCGCATATCCACATACAAATAATAAACAAGTGCGAACCTTTTGATCTCATTGATGTGCAGATGACTGATCTAGGTTTAAATTAACATCTTTGGAAAGTTTCACTACCATTTCTCTAAGAGAAACTTGACTTTCTCATGCTACGATGGTATCTTCAAAAAGCATGCAGCCAAGAGAGAGAGAGCTAAGAGAATTTACCACAATTCAAAAAAGAACAATCATAGTGTGGTGAGGAGCTCGGCGTGCAGTATTGCAACACTTAAGATAGCATTGGGCTGCCTTTTTTAACACCAAATGTAATATTTGTTCACTTAAATATTCACTTTATGCATCTTTTTAGTTCAATTTTGTATTATAAAAAAATTACTTGTAAATTAAATACGGTTATGATAGTAACAGTAACTATAATAGATCATGTTTAACTTTATATTCTAATGCAAAAATTTTTCATTTCATTATATAAATTTATTATTTTTTTTACTTTTTATACATCATTAAATAAAATCTATATCTGAGAAAAAAAAAAAAAAAAAAAAAAAGCCAAACGTTGCTTTGATAGCTACACCACCTGCCTTTGGAGACTCGTGGACCTACTGATAAATGCAATGCATAGGATCCAGCTACCGTGGTGGCTGGCTTTCACAAAGTTAGAGAACTTCTTTAACAGAAGGTTAATTTGGTGTAAATTAACGTCCTTTATGAAAAATTAAAATTTTAAAAAATAAGATTTTGTTCAAAATTTAAATTTTAAAAAATATATTTTATTATTTAATCATATTATATTTTTTTATTTTTAAACATTATTTTAATATTTTTCAAAAATAAAAATATCTTATTAAACTGGTCAAACCAACTGAATCAAAAATTAACTAATTGATTGATTCGATCACTAGTTAGATTTTAAAGCCATTGCCCATAAGTCTATTTGCTATACTAATTTGAAAATATGACTACGTTAGAATGAATACTTTAATCACTTTAATAATTAAATTTTTTTCTTAGAAGACAATTTTATAAAGTACCCTTAGGTGACTTTAATGCAATTTGAAGTAGCTGAATATATTTTTCTTGTATTTTTAATTTACTACTGTAATTTCTTACTGTTATCTTCCATAGTTTTATATCTATCTTTTGTAATAACTTGTACAAAACTTCTCTCTCTCTCTCTCTCTCTCTCTCTATATATATATATGAACAGAAACTCGTAAATAGCAATAAGGGATTTCATCCATTTAAATTATTATGGTATTAGAGCAAAATTAGGAATTTTTTTCAGGTTCTTTATTTTGTTTTTGAAGCGTTAGGGTCTCTTCTTCCTTCTTGTTTTCACCATGACAACTGCATCTAACACACAAAACTCAAAAATTGCTACCCAGCATTATGAAAATGGAAATTTATATCCTTTTCACTTATATATATATATATATATATATATATATATATATGGCCATCTATCATATGCAACATTAGGTGCGTGCATGGGACAGGTAAAGTTGGGGATTTGAAAATTTTTGCCCCGTTTTAAAATAATCGATTCTCAAAATTTAAGAACCAATTATGTCCTATATATTATTGAGTCTCATCTGATCTTATACTAAAATTTCAAGACAAAACAATACATGATACAGGATAAATGAGATAAATAAAATAAGATAACACTGTTCAGAACTAGTGATTTTAAAATTTGTAAATATAAATATTAAATAAATATATTCATCTAATATCTATTTAAAATCTACAATTTAAAATCAATTATCTAATGATGCAAAAAACAAACTTGTAAAACTATAATATATCAATTATGTAATATATTTATTTTCAAATATAAATATATTATATGAATTGTACAATATAAACATAATAAAAATATTAAAAAAACAAGTCTAAAATGCTACAATATATCAATTCTAAAATATAAACATTATATATATATATATATATATATAACACCTGACAGGCAACATTTTAAAAAGCAGTAATCTAATTGGAAATGTTTACACATGCTCATCATTTCTGACCATGGTCAACATGTCTACTTTGGCAGTTCTCTGCAATGCTGGGTCTAATATGCTATTTCTGTCCACTGAATATAATAGACTGCAATGTCAAACTTGCACAACATTGCCAGCTTCACCAATAGGATGGTATATTGCTATTCAATAAAAGCAATCTTCTGATGTAGGTAGATTCAATTCATGTCTCCTTACCTATTTATCTTTTTTTTTTCTGGTGGTTCACATAGTCTGTTATGATCTGCAGCCATTAGTGACCTGTCATGTATCAATTCTACTTTGCCTGTCAACCACTTCCACTTCCACTTCGCAGAAAGCTTTAGATATGTCACAGCCTTGAATAGTTGATGAAAACACGACCCAACATACCCACTTTGCAAACAGGCTCTCACATCCGCCCATCACATGGCTTTGCCTCAACAGTATTCTTGCATTATGGGATTCCCATGAAAGGGACTATTTCTGAACCTGTGATTTTATAGTTCAATTCACTTCTTTTGCCTTCTATCCATCACATCATTATCAGACAAATTCAAAATATTTTCCTTCATATTCGAACAACGTGATCGGTGCCAAGAAAATTGTCTAGTTACCAAGTAAATGGCAGAAGGTAGCTGCTTTCTGGCAAAAAAACAAAAAAAAAAAAAAAAAGGAATCATAGTAACATGAACATTTAAAACTACTAATGATACAAGCAGTTGTAGCACATTGATGATGGTGGAGAAGGGCCATTTTGTTGTGTATTTCACTGATAAAAAATGGTTTTCACTTCCTTTAGAATATCTTGACAATGCAGTGATGAGAGAGCTATTTAACCAGGTGGAAGAAGAATTTGGATTGCCTAGCAAAGTACCTCTCACATTACCATGACAGGTGAAACTTATGGAATATGCAATAACAAACAGAAGGCTATTAGAGATGTGGAGAGAGCATAAATGACTTCCATAGCTAGTAATTGTTGCTCATTGCGTTCCCATCTCCAACATCAAGTAGCAATCAATTACCAGTTTACTGCTTCTGAATACTTACATTAGTTAGATATGTAAACAACACATGATACATTGATACTTGTTATCAGAAATCTCAAAAATTTTGTTCCTCATAAGTTGATTACCTTTTCAATGGAATATTATTTTTCAAATCTCGAGAAAGACGAGTATAACACTGTTAAATTTCAAGAATCTTAGTGCACCAGTCAGCCTAAAATATATATAAAAAAAAAAAAATGCTTGAGCTCTTGAGTTCGCTAGCTGAAACTACATGTTATACTCTAATTTTCCAGGAAAAGTGGAGATAGCAAGCACAATCTAGCTTAGTTCATGGAAACTGACAAAATCCCATGCCTCGTAAATTTCCATTCACAACACATTCCAAGTGCACAAGACTAGTGTACACTTGTAGTTGTGCAGGGGATTATTTCCATACATCGAACTCACAACCTAATGAAAAGTTGCTTCATACCACAGCAGCTAAATCACCAGATAAATTTCTAGTATTTGCTTCCTCATAAAATCTTGCATTACCAATTGATAAAAGCAAATAGAATTTAGTCTTACTTACAATAGCCCAGCCAAGCAGTCTCGCAACAAAAATACAGAATTCAGGTAGTGAGGAGTGCAACATGGGCAATTGATATAACCATTTAAGCTATGGACTATTCATTAGCAACCTAGTATGTTGAAGGGAAAAAAGGCAAAGACACCACCTAGTAAAGGTGTCAACAAATTGTCTTTGAAGACAATAATTGATATGTTCAGTTGTGATTTTCACTATTTATCACCTCAATACTCAACACAACTACTTACAAACATCTTTGAAGTCTAGTTTCCTTTTTCCCCTCCAAATGTAGGATTGTTATCCTATCCAAAACATTTCAATCAACCGAAACAACAATTGCCTAACATCTAAAAGGAATTATCTTATTGGAAATGTATTTGCTCACACACTCATCATTTGTGACCATGGTCAACATACATTTATTGGCACATTTCAGACATGTTGGTCCAATATACTATATCTTTCCATGACATGTATGCCTACGTTAGACAGAAATATCAAACTTGCAGATGATCGCTAGCTTTACCAATAGTTTAGTATTATTGATATTCAACAAATGCAACCTTCAGAAGCAACAAAATTAAATTTATGTCTTCATACCAATTCATCTTCTTTCACTTTGGTGGTTCACATTATCTTGCATCTATTCCAGCTTGGCAGTTAACTACTTAGCAAAAAGGATTTAGATGTAACACAGCCTTGAATAATTGATATCTCAAACACAAGCCAACATACCCACCATGCAAACAGTCTCTCATCCACATATATCACATGGCTATGCCTCCTATGTATCCCTACATTGTGGGACCTCCTGGAATGGGACTATTAGCAAACTTGTGAATATATAATCAATAATCAAGTAACTTCTTTTGCCATCCACCAATCACAACTTCAGCATTCAATAGAATCAATACCCCAAATCTCTTTCAAAAATCTTTTCCTTTATACACTAACAAGATGATCGGTACAAAGAAACCCATCAAGTTAGCTAGGAAATGGCAGAAGGTGGCTGCTCTCAAAGACGCTTTCTGCTTCCTTCGGAATATCTCGATAATGAAGTTATCAGGGAGCTGTTTTACAGAGCAGAAGAGTTTGGATTGCCTAGAGAAGGGCCTCCCATTTTACCATGCGATCATAGCTTATGGAATATGTAGTCGCTTTGATAAAACAGAAGGTCACTAGAGAAGCAGAGAGAGCATTGTTGACTTCCATAGCTAGCAGTTGTCGTTCATTGCCTTTCCATCTGCAACATGAAGTAGCAATCCATCAATTACCAATTTGCAGCTTCTCAAGAGTTATATTAATTAGATTTATAAACAACACATGTACATGTTATTAGAATACTAAAAAATTTTTCTCCCAACTATTTGACTCTCTCAATGAATCTTCTTTTCATATTTATCAAGAAACAATAGCGTATCAGTTTTTAAGTCTTAAATCAGCTTGGAATGCAAAATAATATGCTGAGATCAATAGCTGAAATTAATCATCAAGGCACTGGACACTTCACGCTAGTTTAACAGGAAAGCAGATATGACTACATAGTGTTATTCAATCCTCACCCGAACATAAATTGACAAAATTCTCACCTTCTCATGATCTCATCCATGGAATTTGGTACTGCAAAAGGTCATAACCATTGATAAAAGAGCGAGTCTCAGTGGACAAGACTTCTTGATCATTTTGCAAGGCATGTAACCCTCTTCCTGTACCTCAGCAGAGCAATTTTTTCAGGAATCAAGCCCAGAACCTAACTAAGAAATTATAAATACAACATAACTGAGAAACGCAGATAGTTTTCAATCTTACTCGTACAGTCACAATACAGCAGAACAATCTCATAGCATAAAAAACAGAATCCGCTTCAATTGGAAGAATCCGACGACATTCAGGGGAAACCACCTACGTATCCAGACTTCTCATGTCAGGGTATCCATGCATAGCCCCTTATGATACTCAAAATGTGTTAGACAAAAGAAAATTTTAATTTTCACTCTTGAGTTTTTTTTTTTCTTTTAATTTTGGTTCTAATTAGAACAGATATTTTTTTAATTTTAGAGTTTAAATCACTCTAGAATTAGCACACAGTTGTAAGCCTATTCGTCCGACAATGTGGGATTCTACATCCCAAACATTTTTATCTACTCTAACAACTGCAGCCTAATTAACATCCAATAGCACTAATGTTATTGGAAATAAGTGTGCTTGAGGCCACGATCTGCAAGATCTCTTTGACAGCTATTAGACATATTAGGTCCACCATGCTATTTCATTATATTACTTATGTGTCCACATTTAGAATACAAGATCAAACTTCCACAACAAACAAAGCCAGCTCCACCTACAGTTCATTATATATCACTATTCAGTAAATGTAACATTTGGAAATACTTAAGACAAATTCATGTCTCCTTACCAATTTATCTTCTTCTTTTTTGGCGGTTCAAATAGTCTGTTGTGGTCTATAGCCATTATTCACCTGTCTTGTATCTATTCCAACACACCCACCTCACAAACAAGCTCTCACATCCAGCCATCACATGACTTTGTCTCACACGTATCCCTGCATTGTGGGATCTCTATGAAAAAGACTTTCCCTGAACTTGTGAATATATATTCATCTCACTTCTTTGGCTTTCCACCATCACAACTTCAGCATTCAATACAACCAATACCTTGAAGTCTCTCTCAAAATCTTTACCTTTGTAAATTAACAAAATGATCAGTGCAAAGAAACTCATCAAGTTGGCAAGGAAATGGCAGAAAGTGGCTGCTCTCAGGAGAAAAAGAATCACATTGCGAAGAACAGTCAAAACTACTGATGATACAAACAGTTGTAGCACATCTGCAGTGGTGGAGAAGGGCCATTTTGTTGTGTACTCTATAGATCAAAAAAGTTTTCTGCTTTCTTTGCAATATCTTGATAATGAAGTTATCAGAGAGCTATTTAATATGGCAGAAGAGGAGTTTGGATTGCCCAACAAAGGGCCTCTCTGGTTACCATGTGAGGCAGATTTCATAGAGTATATAATTGCTTTGATCAAACAACATGTCACTAGAGATGTAGAGAGAGCCCCGTTAACCTCCATAGCTAGCAGTTGTTGTTCATTACCCTTCCACCTACAACATCAAGTAACAAGCCCTCAGTTGCCAATTTGCAGTTTTTGATAAGAAGTTTATGTACAATTAGATCAGTAAGCAAAACATGATACAAGTGTAAAGTGATAAATATGTTATCAGAGGTCTCAAAGATTTTGTTCCTGACATATTGATTATCTTTCCATGCAAAATTATTTGACAATCTTTAGAAAACATGGCATATTGTTTTTAAATTTTCCACCACCTCTGGGCCAGTTAGCATGAAGTGCATATGCTTGAGCTCTTGGTTTAGGCACTGCTCTCTCCAGTTTTCCTGGAAAGTGGAGACGGTGAGCATAACATAACCATCTTAGCTTGTGGAAACTGAAAACATTCTTGACCATTTCTGAAGGGCATGCCCAGTGCACAAGAATGTTTGCGATCTTCAGTATCTCTACAGATTATGGTTCCATGAAACTTGAGAGCTAACTGAAGAATTAATTCATAACATCAGTAGATGACTTGGGATGTAAATAGATTTTTCGCAAGCTACATCAGTAGCCAAACCAACGGAGTGGAAACAAAAAGGTGGTAAAGATTAACCTTGTTAAAGTGTAAGCAAAAGATCAATTTTACAAATTGTCTTTTGAAAAGGAATTGTTACAGGAATGGTGTTACATGTGTGGTATCACATATGTGACAACAGTTCAAATTCTTAGTTAAATGTGAGTAAAAAGGCCAAAAAAAAAAAAAAATCAAAAAATTAGATCCAAAACTGAAAATTAGTATGAAAATTTTTGCCACTTGAACATCAGTTCAGTTGTGATTTTCTATGGTTTAACATCTCAACACTCTAAACCATTGGTGAAATCAATGAGAGGTTCTAAATCACAAAAATGTCACTCTACCTAAAAAACACTATTTAACATCTAAAGCAGTAATGCAATTGGAAAGGAATATAAAACATATTTTCCTTCATACACCGACAAGATGACCAGTGCCAAGAAACTCATCAAGTTAGCAAGGAAATGACAGAAAGTGGCTGCTCTCTGGTGAAAAAAAAATCACACTGTCACAAACGGCTGAAACTACTGATGATGGAAGCAGTTGTAGCACGTCACCTATGGTGGAGAAAGGCCATTTTGTTGTGTATTGCTATAGACCAAAAATGATTTCTGCTTCCTTTAGAATATCTTGATAATGAAGTTATCAGAGAGCTATGTAACATGGAAGGAGAACAGTTTGGATTGCACAGAAAAGGGCATCTAACATTGCCTTTCCAGGCAGAAATTATGGAATACACAATCACTTTGATCAAGCAAAAGGTTACTAGAGATGTACAGAGAGCATTATTGACTTCCACAGCTATCAGTTGCTGTTCAATGCCTTTCCATCTGCAACCCCAAGTAGCATGCCATCAATTACCCATTTGCAGCTCCTGAAAAGTTAGATTTAATCGAATTTGTAAACAACACATGTACATGGAATACTAAAAAATGTTGTTCCTGATTATTTGACTAGCTTTTAATGGAATATTAGCTTCATAATTCTCTAGAAATGACAGCCTATATACCATTTTTAAGTCTGAAGAACCTCAGTAGGCAAGTCAATTTGGAATGAAAAATGATGTGCTTGAGCTCTTGAAATCATTGCCTGAAATTAAACATTAATGAACTGGACCATTCACTCTAGTTTACCAGGAAATTGGAGATGGCAACAACCTATATAGATTTTGGTCTGCTAGCCCTCATTGAATCATCACCTTAATATAAATTGAAAAAATTGTAGACCTTGTAAATTTTGTTCTGCTAGCCCTCTTGTTTGTATCTTCAAACTTCTCATTATCTCATTCATGGCATTTGGTGTTGAAAAAAATCATAACAATGTTGACAAAAGAGGGCGTTCTCAGCAAACAAACCTTCTCCATCACTTTGCAGAGTAAAGTTTCCAGGTATCAAGCCCACAACCTAACTGAAGAATTATATATACAACACCAGTAGATGATTTAGGACGTACAATTAAAATTTGTGCATCTAGAAAGATTTCTAGTGTAGACTTCCTCATGAAATCTGCCAGAATTACCAATTGAGAAAAGCAAATAGGTTTCAATCTTACTCGTGACAGGTAAAAGACAAAGGTATTGAATCTATCAAAAAAAGACTCATTGCAAATTTGTTTTCTGATGATAGAACTTACAGTCACAGCTGTTATTTTACTCGTGTGGTCATAAAATAAAAAATTAATCAGACCAAACTAAAGTGCATATAAATGAATATATGAAAATTATACTTAAACCATATAAATGCAGATATTCTTCAACACTTATACTTTTCAGCTATAATTCCTTAAGAATTTATGATTTTACATCTCATTATATTAGACATTTAATTTACAAACAACAGCATAGCACTAATGAAAAAAAATGCATAGATTTTATAATAAGCAGAACAAATTGAATTGGCAAAAACTAATAAACTAGTTGACCAAGGTTTATGGATTAACTTTAAGAAAATATCTCATGGCTAAGTAAACCAAACCATCAGCCTCTCCACAATTAGAACACACTGTTGTAAGGTTCTACTAATAACTTCGGGCTAATTAACATCAAAAAGCAGTTGTGTTACACGAATGTGTGTGTTTGTGGGCATGATCTGCATATATCTTTTTGACAGCTCTCTGACAAAGCTGGTCCATCATGCTATTTCTTTCTACTACATAGATGTCTACACTAGACTGCAATATAAACCTTTCACAACAATTTCAGCTGCGACTACAGTTTAGAATACATGAGTATGAAACCTTCAGAAGTAACTCATATTCAAATTCATGTCTCCTTACCAATTTAACTACTCCATTTATGGTCATTCATAAGGTCTGTCGTGATCTACAGCTATTATTCACCTGTCTTATATCTATTCCAATTTGCTAGTAGACCACTTGGCACAAAACTTTAAACATGTCTCAGCCTTGAATAATTGATGTTCAAACCCAAGGCAACACACCCATCTCACAAACAAGCTCACAGACATGTATTACTGCATTGACATATCTCCATCAATAGGACTCTTCCTGACCTTGTGAATTTTATATTCAAGTCACCCATAGGACTTACACCCATCACAACTTCAGCATTCAATACCACCAGTACCTAAAAATCTCTCTCAATATATTTACCTTTGTAGGCTAACAAAATGACCAGTTATAAGAGACTCATCAAATTCACAAGGAAGTGGCAGAAGATGGCTGCTCTCAGGCGAAAAAGAATCACGTTGCCAAGAACAGTCAAAACTGCTGATGCTACCAACAGTTGTAGCACATCACCAATGGTGGAAAAGGCCAAATTTGTTGTGTACTCTTCAGATAAAAAACGCTTTCTGCTTCCTTTAGAATATCTCGATAATGAGGTAATCAGAGAGCTATTTAATATGGCAGAAGAAGAGTTTGGATTGCCCTGCAAAAGGCCTCTCATGTTACCATGTGAGGCAGAGATTATGGAATATGTAATTGCTTTGATCAAACAGCATGTCGCTAGAGATGTGGAGCGAGCTTTGTTAACTTCCATGGCTAGCAGTTGCTGTTCATTGCCTTTCCATCTCCAACATCAAGTCACAAGCCATCGGTTACCAATTTGCAGTTTCTGATATGAAGCTTATGTACAATTAGAGTAGTGAACAACAAATGATACAACTGTAAAGTGATACATATGTAATCAGAGGTCTTAAAAAGTTTGTTCCTGACAAGTTGATTATCTTTTAATGGAAAATCATTTGATAATTCCCTAGAAACCACAGCATATAATTTTTAAATTTCCAGCCATCTCAATAGACTATTCAGCATAAACAGAAACTAATGTGCTCAAGCTCTTGAGATCACTACCTGAAATTAAAGGTTTAGTTATTGTTCCCTCTAGTTTTCAAGAAAAGTGGGGATGACAAGTATATCATATCTATCTTAATTTAAGGAATCTGAAGACATTCTGGACCTTATAAATTTTCACCTGAAGGGTATTCCTAGTGCGCAAGACTCCTTGATCACTTTAAAATGTTTGTATCCTTCTCCTATATTCTACAGAGTACAGTTCTGTGAATCAAATTCGCGTACAACTGATTTATTAATCCACACAACATCAGTAGTTGACTTATGAAGTAAATATATTTTTTGCAAGGAACATCAGGAGCAAAACCGGGAGATAAATTTCTAGTATTTCAAGGAAACAAAAAGGAGGTAAATAATAACCTTGTTAAACGAAAAAGGGTAAAAAGTCAGTTGTGATATTCAATAATTGCCAGCTTCACCAACGGTTTAACATTTCAGTAACCTAAACAATTGGTAAAATCAATATGGGATCTATATCCGAAGCATGTTAATCTACTCTAACATCAAAAAGCTGTAATATAATAGAAAATGTATATATAAAAATTCATCATTTGTGACCATGCTCAACATAGTTTTACTTGGCAGTTCTCAGACATATTTGGTCTAACATGCTATTTCTTTCTGCTACATGCATATCTACACCAGATTGCAAGATCTAACTTTCACAATATTGCCAGCTTCGCCATAGTTTAGCATATTGCTCTTCAATAATTCCAACTTTCAGAAGAAGCTTGACTAAAATTCAACCATTACTCACCTGTCACCAGTTTTCTAGCATTATTCAACCATTATTCAACCATTATTTTTTTTTTTCTATTCTAGTTTCCTAGCAAACCAGTTGGCAAGAAGATATAGATAAGGCATATCCTTGATTAGATGACGTATCAAACAAGAGCAAGCAAACCCACTGGCAAAGAGGCTCACTTCCAACCATATCACATGGCTTTGCCTTAATAATATCCCTGCATTGAGGGATCCCCATGACAGGGATCATCCCTGACGTTGAGAATATACATTCAAGTCACTTCTTTTTTCCTTTCACCCATCTGAATTTCAGCATTCAAAGAATTAACACCCACAAATCTAATTTACAATATGATCAGTACCAAGAAACTCGTCAAGTTAGCAAGAAAATGGCAGAAGGTGGCGGCTCTTCGGCAAAAAAGAATCTCGCTGCCACAGAGTCAAAACTGCTGATGATGCAAGCAGTTGTAGCACATCGCCAATGGCTGAGAAAGGCCATTTTGTTGTTTATTCTGTAGATAAAAAACGTTTTCTGCTTCCATTAGAATATCTTGATAATGTTGTGATTAGAGAGTTATTTAACATGGCAGAAGAAGAGTTCGGATTGCCTAGCAAAGGACCTCTCACATTACTATGAGATGCAAAGTCCACGGACTATGTAATTGCTTTAATCAAACAGAAAGTTAATGAAGACACAGAGAGAGCAATATTGACTTCCACAGCAAGTACTTCTTGTTCATCGATGTTCCATCTCCAACATCAAGTGACAAGCAATCAATTAGTAATTTGCAGCTTCTTAAGAGTTACAGTTAGATTGTAAACAATGCACGGTACGTGTACATTTATACATGTTATCAGAAGCTTCAAAAATTTTGTTTCCTCTGAATAGTCAATTATCTTCCAATATATAAAACTGCATATCAATTCTAAACTATGTTACTTCGACTCTTCATTTTTGCAGAGGTACCCGTGTCCATGGGATACGACACGGGTACGGGTATGGGATCCTTCCCAGATCCTTCAATTTAAAAGTGGATACGGTTGCATGTGCAACACTTGTCATGAAAGACAAAAAACTTGTTGAAACGCAAGAAACAGATCTCATGCCTTGATCAAGTTATATCATATACATGAGTTGAAATTTGAGAGATATCAATGATACAGTATCAATGATAATGTATAACTTATATGCATGTGCAAGAAACAAGTGTGTGCATGTGCAACACTTTTATGGTAAATAACAACTTCACATTGTCATTTCTTTTCATGCATGTACAGCACTTTTATGGTAAATAACAACTTCACTTTTATCAAGTTATATAAATGTGCAACACTTGTCATTTCTTTTTTTTTTTTTATTTTCTTTATCATTTTCAATACATAATTTTGAATATTTTAATATTATCTACTTGTCAGCTACTCTCATATTTTTAATTTTAATTAAATTAAAAAAAATTACTACTTATCAATTTTAAAATAGAACTTAGAATTTCTTTTAACAATATTTAATTATAACTGGTCATTTTTTTGAAATTTAATTAATCTTTTAAGCTAAATTATTATATATGAAATAATTATGTATTGTTTTATACATATATGTCCAGACATATCCTTATATCCGTATCCTAATTTTAGACCCTTTTTAGTCGTACCTAGATATCCTAAATTTTAGAAAATGAGAGGTAGGACTCTCGGATATGTACCTGTATTGGATAACTTTCCTAAATTGTTAACAATTTCAGTAGCGCAACCAGATTAAAATGCAGACTGACATGATTGAGCTCTTGAGATCACTAGCTGAAATTAATGGTTGAGGCACAAATTAAAGTTCAAGGCGCCAGTAACTCTAGTTTTTCAGGGTACTGGAGGTGGCAAGCATCCCCAATCTTTATTCATGGAAACTGAAACAATCTCAAACCTCATAATTTTCCTTCTGCAGTGCATCCCCAGTGCACAAGACTCCTCAATCACTTCGCAATGTATATAACCCTTTCCCTTCATTTTGCAGAGGATTGTTTCCATGAATAAAACTCGCAGCCTAACTAAAGAATGAATCATACAAAATCAATAGATGTTTTAAACTGTAACAGAAATTTTTTTCAAGTAACATCCTAGCAAATTGTTCAAGTGCGAACAAAATATTCTTAAAATTTGTCTTTGGAAAATACACTAGTTGTTCAAGTTACTATCACATGCTTAGTTAAACATCACAAAGAGAACAAAAAATTGTATTAGAAAAATCCAAAACTGACAAATAATGCGAAAAAATTGGTTAAGCAAACTGATCTGTTCAGTTGATGGTTGTGATTATCAATAGTCAACACCTCTACAAGCAGCAGCACAGACTACAGATAAGCCCTTTCAATTTTGTTCTTCCACATGTTGGATTCTTATTGCAAACATTTAAATCTACTCCAACATCCACCAGCTAACACCTAAAAGCATGTAAAATTGGAAACCAATCTGCGACGCCCAACAATAGCAACCATGGTCAACATGTCTATTTGGCAGTTCTCAAGCATGTTTGGTCCAATATGCTGTTTCTGTTTACTACATTTGTTAGACTGCAATATCAAACTTTAACAACATTGCCATATTCACCAATAGTTTAGTATCATTCATATTCAATGAATTCATGTCTCCTTACCATATGGTGACTCGCATTGTTCTGCGGTGATATATGCCATGAGTCACCTCTCTAGCTATCTTGTCAGTTAACTATATCTCACAGCCTTGAAAAAATTGATGTTTGAAACACATGCCAACATACCCACTTTGCAAATAGGCTCACATCCACTTATATCACATGGCTTTGCCTCCAATATATCCCTACATTGTGGCCTGCACTTGTGAATATATAATCAAATCACTTCTTTTGCCTTCAACCCATCACAACTTCAGCATTCCATCAAATAGATAGCTCAAATCTCTCTCAATTTGTACACTAGCAAGATGATCAGTGCCAAGAAACTCATCAAGTTAGCAAGGAAATGGCAGAAGGCGGTGGCTCTCCGGCGAAAAGGAATCACACTGCCACAAACTGTTGACGCTACTCATTATGCAAGCAGTTGTAACACATGGCCAATGGCAGAGAAAGGCCATTTTGTTGTGTATTCTATAGATCAAATACGCTTTTTGATTCCTCTAAAATATCTTGACAATGAAGTGATCAGAGAGATGTTTAACATGGCAGAAGAAGAATTCGGATTGCCTAGTGAAGGGCCTCTAACATTACCATGCCAGGCAGAGCTTATGGAATACGCAGTCACATTAATCAAACAGAAGGCTACTAGGGATGTAGAGAGAGCCTTGTTGACTACCATAGCTAGCAGTTGCTGTTCGTTGCCTTTCCACCAGCAACATCAAGTAGCAAGCCATCAATTATCCATTTACAGCTTCTGAAGAGATAATTAATTAGATTTGTGAACAACACATGTACATCAGAATACTGAAAATTTTGTTCCTGACTATGTGACTATCTTTCAATGGAATATTAGTTTCATAATTCTCTAGAAACAACAGAATATTAATTTTAAGTTTGAAGAACCTCAGCAGTAAGCCAGTCAACTTGAAATGCAAAATCACATGCTGGAGCTCTAGAGATCATTAGCCGAAATTAAACATTAAGGCATTGAACCGTTCACTCTAGTTTATTCAATCCTCGCCCTAATATTCACAAATTGATAAAATCTTAGATCTTGTAAATTTCAGTCTGATAGCCCTATTGTTTGTATCTTCATACTTCTGATGATCGCATAAAAGTCCCATCCATGGAATTTAGTAAAATAGGGTGTTCTCGCTGCACGAGACTTCTCGACCACTTTGCAATTCATGTAACCTTCTTCCTGCACTTGGCATAGCATTGTTTCCAGGAATTAAAACCACAACCTAACTAGAATTCTGCATACAACATCAGTACATGCTCATGGATGCACAAGGAAAAAAATCTTCTGCAAGTGGACAAATTTCTAGTGTCTGCTTCCTTGTGAAATCTGTCACGTTTTATAATAAACAAAAAATAACTGTATAATGATAATGCAACATAGGAGTAATTTAAAAATAACAATAATTTAAAATCATATCCATTTATGTAATTACATCTCATTACCATGCACATGTAATTGAAAAAATAACAGTATGATGATAATGAAAATGTTGCAAACATTTCAAAATAAATAAACAAAAAAAAAAATTTTGAACTGGTTACACTAAAAAACTAACTGACAAATGTCCCATGGTTATAGGCATCTTCTATGTCCTAAACATTTTAACCTACTTGAACAACTTCAGCCAAATTAACATCTAATAGCACTTATTGGAAATAAGTGTTTGCCATCACGATCTAACCATGATCTGCATAGATCTTTTTGACAGTTCTCGGACATATTTGGTCCACCATGCTATTTCTTTCTACTAATTGCGTGTCAATGTATCACACTTGACAACAAAGCCAGCTTCACCTAGAGTTTCGTTTATATCACTATTAACTAAATGCAACCTTCAGAAGTAACTAGACTCAAATTCATGTCTCCTTACCAATTTCCTGGTTCACATGGTCTGTTGTGATCTAGAGCCATTATTCACCTGTCTTGTATCTATACCACACACCCACCTCACAAACAAGATCTCACATCTACCCATCACATGGCATTGCCTCCAATATATCCCTGCACTGTAGGATCTCCATGAAAAGGAGTCTTTCTGAAATTGTGAATATATATTCAAGTAACTTCTTTGGCCTTCCACCTATCACAACTTCAACATTCAACACAACCAAACCCCAAAATCTCTCTCAAAATCTTTACCTTTATCAATAACAAAATGATCAGTGCTAAGAAACTCATCAAGTTGGCAAGGAAATGGCAAAAGATGACTGCTCTCAGGCGAAAAAGCATCACATTGCCAAGAACAGTCAAAACAACTGATGATACAAACAGTTGTAGCACATCAGCGGTGGTGGAGAAGGGCCATTTTGTTGTGTACTCTATAGATCAAAAACGTTTTCTGCTTCCCTTGCAATATCTTGATAATGAAGTTCTCAGAGAGCTATTTAATATGGCAGAAGACGAGTTTGGATTGTCCAGCAAAGGGCCACTCAGGTTACCATGTGACGCAGAGTTCATGGAATATGTAATTGCTTTGATCAAACAACATGTCAATAGGGATGTGGAGAAAGCATTGTTAACTTCCATAGCTAGCAGCTTCTGTTCAATTGCCTTCAATCTCCAGCATCAAGCAACAAGCCATCAGTTACCAATTTGCAGTTTCTGATAAGAAGCTTATGTACAATTAGATTAGTAAAAAACACACGATACAAGTGTAAAGAGATACATAAGTGACTAGAGGTCTTAGAATTTTTGCTCCTAACAAGTTAGTTATATTTCAATGGAAAATTATTTCATAATTCACGAGAAACTGCAGCATATTATTCTTAAATTTCCAACCCCCTCAATTGGCCAGTCAGCATAAAATGAAAACCACTATGCTCAAACTCTTGATATCACTAGTTGAAATTAAAGGTTTAGGCACTATTCTCTTTTGTTTTCCAGGAAAGTATGATGGATAAATTATCAAATGCTTAAGCAACAATCCCAGTGCTCGAAACTTCTTGATCACTCTGCAATGCCTGTAACCTTCTTCCTGTATTTCGGTAAAGGATTGTTTCCACGGATCAAACTCACGAGACCCAACTGATGAATTAATTCATACAACATTGGTAGATGACTTAGCATATAAACAAATTTTGCACAAGCAACATCAGTAGCCAAACTCAGAAGGTAAATTTCTAGCATTGACTTGTCTGAATTACCAAATTGACAAAAGCAAATAGAATTGATCCCACTTGTAAAAGTGCAGCAGAACAATCCCAAAACTAAAATACAGAATTTCAGCGAGGAAGAGTATATTATGTGCAATTAGTATAACCAATTCCAAAGAGCTCTAAACCATTCACTAGCAACCTTGTACAAGAAAGAGGTATAGACTTGTTGGTCATTGACATTCTTCTAGAAGACTTTAAGAAAATATTTTTGAAGAGACTTGTTAGCAGGTTTTTGGTAAAAAGCAGACCCTATAACCATGTCTCTGTTGACAGCATGGTGTTAGTGTATTTGTGAGGACAATGAGCTGTAAAACAGTATTCAACTTGTTTGTATCAGCTATATGAGCTGGTTTTTGTATTAATATGATGAATGAAAAAAGAAACTTGTTTTTATGTTCAAGTTTTTCTCTAAAAAAACCTGTTGTTCCAACACTTGAAGTTTTTGAATTCAGTGTGAAAATGAACAATAACCAACCAGACAATCTTTAAGCCACTTGCTTTCTGATGCTTCCTCATTAAAGGAAAGTATGGGACCTACCTCTTTTGCCATCTTCTTTCATTTCGAGCCAAGCATTTCAGTGTATGATTTCCTTTTGTTTTCAAATCGATTAATCCCACTGTTATCATGAGAAATCATAAACTTTGAGTTTGCCAACTTTAACAGAACTCTATTCCTGCCAATGATGGTTTTATCGAGAGCAGCCACTACGTTACCCTACTTCATTCCTTGAATTGAATCTCACGAAAGCGTACTTGAAACATTTTGATGACCTTATTCTCTTAGGAATGAACATGTCAAAGACTCTGCCAAATATGGAAAAAACTAAGAACAAATCTTTTTCATCCGTTTCATCATCAATGAAATCTACAAAAATTGAGACCAATCTTTCTTTCCATTCCGACCCTATAGTTTTGATTTGAGGTTTTGCATGGAGATTTTTCTCTAGTTGGCTATTATGGTGACTATCAAATTCTCTACTTAAATCCATTGTTGAAGCCCTTTTGCAAGTCTTATGGATGGCGATGAGAGGCTTCTTTTCTCCATTTTTTCTTTTCTTATAATGTCTTGAGCTATTCTAGAGAATCTTATGTTAGAAGATATACTCATGATGTTGGTCAGTTGATTGTGAACAATCATTTATCATTGAGATCTTCTAGGTTTGATGTTGCTAGATTTCACAAATTACTTGTGGCTGCCATTGTTATGTATGAATTGCCATTATTATTTGTTGAGTATATGGGTATTAAGGCTTTTACTTTTTTACTTACAACTTGATGTGCTAATCATTTCTAGGAATACTGCTAAAAATGATTTGTTTAAAATGTATAAGCAAGAGAAGGATAAAATTAGATGCATGCTTGAGGAAACACTAGGAATGCTTTGTTGAACTTCTGATTTGTGCACTTTTATTGCTATTGATGGATATATGGCAATTATTATGCATTTTATCGATTAACGTTAGGTTTTACAAAAAAAAAAAAAAAAGAATATTAGCTTTTTGTTTTATGCCACCTCCATATAGTGGTGTAACATTGAGTGAAAACGTTTATTCTATTTTAGCAGAATAGGGGATAAAGAAAAAAAAATTTTATGTGACACTGGATAATGGAACTATTAATAATGTTTTTGTTGCACTTTTGAAAGAATAATTGAATTCAAGAAAAACTCTTGTATGTGGAGGTGAACTTTTTCACCATAAGTGTTGTGCATATATCTTGAATTTGGTTGTGTAAGATGCGCTACAAGAAATTGATAGTTGTGTTTCTAAGATTAAGGAGTGCATTAAGTATGTTAGAGGCTCTCAAGGAAGGAAGCAAAAGTTTTTGGAGTGTATGAAATTATTGTCCTTAAATATAAAGAAGGGCTTAAGGCAAGATTTTCTTACTAGATGGAACTCTACTTTTCTTCTGTTAGAGAGTGTCATTTTCTATCGTCATGTCTTTTTTCATTTAGTTAAGCGATTCTAATTACGAAAGCTGTCCAACTTTGAGTAAATGGGAAAAAATTGAAAAAATTAGTTTATTTCTTGGTGTGTTTTATGATATCACTCTTGTGTTTTGGAAGACAAAATATCCTACAACAAACTTGTAACTTCCATTTTTATGACATATTTAACATTAAAGGAGAATATGAATTCAAATGATGATTATATAAGAAGGATAGTTGAATTGATGATGGAAAAATTTGAGAAATATTGGTTTGAATTTAGCTTGGTCTTAGTCGTAACTGTGATATTAGAGCCTTGGTATCAAATAGATTTTATAGATTGGAGTTATAAGCAAATCTATGCAACAATTCATTTGAATTTCAAAATGTGCATGACAAGTTGTTTTCAAACTTTGATGAGTATTCTCCAAGGCTTTCTCTACTCACACCTCCAAATCAAACTAACTTCAGACAAATCTTCTCAATAAGATCTTGATGGAATATCACATCTTGCAGGGATAAGAGAGAGATTTAAGATACCAATTTCATTATAGTTGGTATCCTTTAGTTCATATACTTATTGATTTATTAATGACTATTTATTAATACTTTTTAGGACTTCAGTCATTTACATAGAAAGGATTTTGGATCTTTTAACCAAAAGACACAACTTGAACAATATTTGGATGAGACAAGGGTTCAAAGGACCACAAATTTGGATGTTTTAGCATTTTGGAAAGCTAATTAGTTTAGGTATCCAGAGCTTGCTTTCATGGCTCGTGATATTTTGAGTATTCCTATTTTTACAGTTGCATTTGAGTATGCATTTAGTGGTGATGGTCAAGTCTTTGATCAATATCACAGTTCATTCAAACAAAAAACAGTTCAAACACTTATGGACAAAAATTGGTTGTTTGGAGAAACAAGTGATGAAATTTTTGGTATTCATGAATTGGTATTCACAAAAATTGTTAATTAATGTTATATTGTTTTTAATTTTAAATTTATTTATGAACGATAATTTTATGATTTTTATATTTGTTTGTTTCATAGATTTTAATGAGATAAAATTGAATGATCTCACTAAAGATATCATGTTGTTGGATGTTAATAAGGAATCTACATCAAATCAGTGTTCTAACTCCATTGAAAATTTCATAGTAATTAAATTTTTTACTATAAACTAAATTAGTTAATTTTTAATATATATATATATATATATATGTTAGTCTAATTATTATTATATTTATTGATTTATATCATACAAATATGCAAGTTTAAAGTTGGATTTCAAGGTACAAATTACTACTTATGAAGGGAGAATTATTTTCAGATGTTTTAAATTTATTGTTGATTTTAAAAAATTGAACTATTTTATTATTTTCTTGGATATTTACAACTGATGAAGTTAAATGATATTTTATTTTATTTTGTATTTTCAAATTTGAGGTTTTATATGTTTAATGGATTGAGTTTTGTAATGGATCAAATAAGTTTATTTTATCTTGTTAAATTTTTTTATCTTTTATAATTTTAAATTTTAACAGGTTATTTAAATGTGTCTTAACATATTTTGACACATTAAGACATGTTATAATTTTGGACAAGTTAGTTAAGCACGTCTTTTCATGCTTTAACACGTTAAGACCGATTATAATTTTATATAGGTTAGTTAAACAAGTCTTTTTGTATCCTAACATGTCAAATCTATTATAAAATAATTAATTAAACAAGTTACATAGGTCATGTCGTGTCACTTGTATTATAAATATATTTGTGTTAGGATTTAGAGTTTTGATACGATTAATTAATCGTATTGTGTTTGGGTTACATATTTTCATATTATACATGTGTCTCGACACGACAAAATTAGGCACCATACAGTTTGCCAATCTTAAGAATTAATGTTTTTAAAAACAAATCGGAGGTCAAACTAGCCAAATGTCCAATTTTTACTTCAGCTAGTTCGACTAGTTCAACCGATCTGATTTAATATGGTAGTTTTTTAAAATTTTTTTGAAAATATATAAATAATACTAAACAATATTTTAAAAAATATATAATATGCTAAGGTAATTAAAATTATTTTTTAAAATTTAAATTTTTAATTTTATATATATATATATATATCACATATTTATATATTTTATATAAATATCTTTAATTTGAAGGTTAATTAAGACAATTATACTTAAAAATCTATATTTTATTTAAAAAACAAAAATTTCAAGAGGTAATAAAATTGTAGTTTAAATACTATTATATTTATAGAGTTTACTTTGATATATTATTTAATTTTTGTATTTTAAAATATATTATTAAATTTCTTTATTTTGCTTCTATTAGATCTCAAGATCCCTCTATTTAAAAGAGAGTTATTTTCTATCAATCCAAGTTCAATGTACAAAAATACCCTTATAGATTAAAAGGAGAATATAATTTATATAGGAACTAAAGCTCTATTTGCTTTACGGAAAATAATGTCTAAGAAAAAATATTTTCTGAAGAAAATATTTTCTAAGAAAATGTTTTTTGAGTAACATTTTATGGTGTTTGAAACACATTGTAAAAAATATAATAAGATTATTTATAAAATTTAGACCATAAATGTTTTATATTTATACTATTTATTATTTAATATAAGAAAAAAATATCAAAAATGAAATTTTTTGTGAGTTCCACCTATCACTGGCGATCACCCCTATCAACAATAACCGGTGATGGTATTAGTAGTCAAGAATGACAAAATATATATATATATATATATATATATATATATATATATATATATATATATATATATATATATATATATATGATTTATTTTTCATTTAGTTGAGTTTGTCAAAGTCCGAAAAATGATTTCCCGTTTTCAAAACGAGAAGTCATTTTCTTGAAAAATAATTTAGTTTTCCCTTTGATTATAAAAATATTTTCTGTTAACTAATTTTTCTTGATGTATCAGACAAAGGAAATTATAGAAAATATTTTTTTGAAAAATATTTTTCACGAAATAAATGAAACCTAAATAGTTTATAATTTTCAAATTGTAAAGACTATATAGTTGATAATTATCAAAGTATGGAGACCAAGTCGTTAATTATTTTTAAATTATACAGACTAGATAGTTGATATATTAATTAAACTTAGATTGATGAAAAAGAATCCTTTAGACAAAAATATATCAAAGTTTAATAAGAATATAATAAAGGGTGTTAATAATATATTTTTAGCGATGCAGAGACTAAATAATATATTAAGGTAAACCTAGAGATGTTACAATATTTAGGCTTATTGACAAAAAAAAAAAAATGCTCAATTTTTTTTTTAAATTTTTTTTTCACGATATCACCCAAACGTCACAAAATAAAGATATCACTCAAATTAGCCAAACATCTGTCAATATTGCTAATTGTCAAAATTAAAGTCATGAATTAGTGTAAATAAATACAATATAAAGCTGGTGGTGGTTAATTTATGACAGCCATATCATCATATGGGAATAATTTGATATCTTAATTTTGGTAATTGGTGATATTAACACAAATTTGACTAATTTGAGGTGACATTTATTGATGAAAAATTTAAAAATGATTTTTTTAATAGGCCTAGTACTTAACTCTGATCTTGTCAATGTGTCTAGATCTTTATTTTTGTTGTAACATTTTTTATTTTTGGGAGGTAAAATTATTAAATTGATAAATAATTACTTAATCATAAGATTAGTTTAAATATTAAAAAAATTTTAAAATAAGTAAATAAAGATATTTAGAAAAATAAGATTAAAAAACAGGACAAAAAATATACCTAAAAAATAGAAATGGTTTTTGAAAAAGAGAGAGAGAGAGAGAGAGAGGACTTTGACGTTTTATATCATCTGCTGCATGCAGTCACGGAGGTGGGAAAAATATTTTTAAATCCTATCTCTTTGTTTTTACTTATTTTAGTTCAAGTTCTCTTTATAAAAGAAAATTTAAAGTCTAAGCTCAAACTATGATGTCCATATGAGAGACCTGATCAACTAAAAGGACCAAAAATTGTTTCTATTGCAGCCTTACCTAAGAGACAATCACGTAGGGCATGCTCAACAGCCACCATAGGAAACTCACACTATTTACACTGCGTCAAAATAGTTATCCCCTGCTGAACTAGATTGCGCATACCGGTAATGCATCATAGCCAAGATAGTTATCCCCTGCTGAACTAGATTTGCGCATACCGAAAATGCATCATAGCCAGCCTGCCACAATAATTTCCTCATTTTTTATGGAATATTAACCTGCCAAAGTCACTTCCAAAACCGTTCATCATTCAAAATGCCACTATTTCCCATCCTATCATAATTAGAAACATCAAGAGTAACCTTGTACCCACTTTTGACTGAATAAGTGCGATTTTTATTATGATACCATGCTAGTTTGGACAAACTTAGTGGCAAACTCAAAATTTTTTCTACCTCAAAAGACATAAAAATAGCACGAACCAAGTCAGTTTTCCAATAGAGCCCATCGTCAGAAAATAAGGAAGAAATAGAGGATTCTGGTTCCAAGTTCAAGATCGAGGACCACACTCGAAACTCATTTTGATGTGGTAACCAAGCATCCTTCCGTATCCAAATTTTGGTGCCATCACCCATAATCCTTCGCGAGCCCTGTTTTAATAATAAATTTGATATCAAATAACCTCTTTCATATGAAACTCGAATTATATCTAAGAGGTGCTTCTCGTATAGAGGACTGTAGATAATATCAAGTCTTTCAAAGTTAGTGCTAGGATAGAAGAATCATCTGCTATAAGTCTCCATACTTGCTTAGCCAACAAAGCACAATTGAAAGCCTCAAGGTCTCAAAACCCCAATCCTCTATCTCATTTATTGAGTGTCATTAACTTCCACTTACACGATACCTAATGGATCTAGCGTTCCTCAGCCATTCTACCTACTAAAAATTAGATAAAAGGGAAGTGATTTAGGAGTATATTGATGAAGGGAGGAGAAAGTGGCTCATCATATATGTAGGTATGGATTGAATGATAACCAGTTTCCCTACTCTGGATAAGAAATGTTCTTTCTATCTTTTCAGTTTATGTTTCACACTATCCACCAAGAGATTGAAAATGGATTCGATTTGCCAATAATGGTTGAAAGGCCTAGGTACTTGGCATATTGCTCTATCCCTCGTACCCTATTAACAAAGATTATATTGGATTATAGAAGACCTAGAATATTTTTGGTAAAGGTGATCTCTGACTTCTCCAAATTTATTTTGTAACTAGATAAACATTCATAGAGTTTTGAAATGTCAGACTTTGATAGCTTCAGCTATAAAGGCTCCGCCAAATAAAATACAATAATCTGTAAAAGAAGAGATAACAAATATAGGTGGTGCATTCTTGCAAATTTTGATACCTTAAGTTAGACCATCATGATTAGCATTAAATAGAGAATAAGATAAAAATTCAGCACATTACAAAAACAAATAGGGAGAGAGGATCCTTATGTCGAAGCCTCCCAGATGGTTGAAAAGTTTGCTATGGTTTGCCATTAAGAAGGATAGAGTAGAACATGACAAAAACCACATTACACTAACTTATTGGCCTAAACTCTTAAGGGTATTCAGGGTTCACATTTTAGGAACGAGGACAATTTAAATAAAGTTAATAAGGGATGGTCACGCCCCTTATTCATAATATCAAGCATTAAAACAATCACATCATGGTAAACTATATCCCAAAAAGAATGATGGAATAGAGTTGGCATACAGTTAGGCCTAAGGGCCTTTATGGGATGAAATTGTTTCAAAGCAAACACGACCTCTTTTCTAGTGAATGAAGTCATAAAAAAGGAGTTCATCTCGAAAGTCACCCTTGTGGGGACACCTGCTAGCAGCTCATCTACACAATTCGACTTAGTTGAAGTGACAATGTTCTCAAAATAGGCTTGAAAAATCAGAGCTACTTCCTTTCCCTCCTCTTTCCAAACCCCTGCCTTATCCATGAATGGTGTTATTCCTTCTCTTATTATTTGATCTATTATGGAAAAATTTAGTATTACGATCACCTTCCTACAACTAATGTACTCTAGATCTCTGCTTCCACATCATTTCCTCTCTATGAATCAATTTTGCAATCTAAGCTCGTACCACTCACTGAGCATCAGCATTGTCATATAGGTGTTCAACTGTCTATAAGGAATTTAACTCTTTAGTTTTGCTAACTCTCTTCCCACATGACCAAAGATTTCTAATTTCATGATAATAACTCAGTACCACAATGTTGAAGCTTGCCCATTAACGAATCATCTCCCAATTCCCCTCCCTTCCAAATCATCTCCACTATTGAGGAGTCCCTTAACAATATTTTCTCAAAGTGAAAATTTTTATTTCTCTTGCTTTATTTTTGACAATTCTTTTGATCCAAATTTGGATAGGAGAGTGATTTGAACATACTTGAGAGTGATTTAGTACCTTATAGTCTGGATACATCAATACCCATTCCATCGTGCCAGTACATCTGTCCAACCACTCGAGAATAGTATCTACCCCCATCACTCCAACTAAATAAGGATCTTGAAAAAACCCAAATCATCGAGACCACACAGCTATAACGCTATTTGAATTTTGCCCATTGCTGCCTGACTCCTTGGAATCCCTCCTTATTTTTTGACATGACATAAAATCTCATTGAAGTCTCCAATCGTAAGCTAAGGAAGATGAGAATGGTTTTTTAATGTGCCAAGGAAATTCCAAGTTAACTATTTCTTATCATCAGCCAACCATAAATGCCAATTAGTCTTTAGGGCCCCCCACTAACCCAAGATTTAACCTCCACATCAACATGAGTTATTATATCATAAACTTGCATTCATATTATAATACAGATCAAGGGTATGAATATGAGTCCATCACATGTAAAAAAGACAAAAAAAAAAAAAAAACATTTTTTTTTTATCAATAAATGCATATCTATTCTTTTAAAAAAAAACTATACAAATTTATTTTTTTTGTAAACTGTAGATTCATTTTTAATATAAAATGTATGTTTATTTTTGTAAATTATAAGTTCATTTAGCATAAAACTCTAGGTTCATTTGGTATAAAACAGTAAGTTCATTTTAGTATAAACTGTGAATTTATTATCAGTAAATTGTAGGTTTATTTGGTGATAAAAAAAACCCGCTAGAAGATATGATCTAGGAACTGTTTATATAAATTGCTACTTTACCAAGAAAGTCTATAAATCAAGTTATCCATCAAAAGACTAGAAACCTAAGGAAACTAAGTCTTACCCCACCTCTTGAAGATGCCATAAAGGTTGATTACTCTTTTGATAAATCTAATTTTGTATTCTATTAAGAACATGAGAAAGTAAAGTATAAACTTACCAAAATTCAATAATATTAATTAAACATTAATTGTCTTTTTGTCATACAAGACTTTGGCTTTATATAAAACCTTATAAAGAGAAGTTTCCTACCTAGTAAAGGTTTTAAATTCCTAAAAAAAGTCATATCTAAGTAGAAAATATATTATAAACAAGGTACTAAAAAGGAAACCAAAAAAAAATTTAAAAACAGCTAACAAAAATAAGAATCTCGAATTGTTGCTTGAGACACAAGATCGTGCGTATGGTCGTACAAGTTGCGATCATGATAGTTGGTTACTTACCTTTGATGTACGGTCATGTGCCAACTTTCTACCCAATTTTGTCTCTTCGAAGCATGGTTGTACTTTATAGTTGCATGGCTGTGCACAAAGCGATGCGCACAACTGTTCTCTATGTTTATGTCCGATCGAATAAGTTTCTTTTGACTTGCAGTTTTCTTCTTAAGCTTCCTTCCAAGCAATTAAAGTACAAATGACTTGATTTTGACTAGAAGAAGATCCTCTATTTTGCTCTTGCAATTCTATGATCAATCCTTGCAAAACTTTTTTCATTCTTTTAGTCTTTGACCTTGTCATTAGAACACCAACTCCTTGTAATAGATCTTAGGAAGATTTGTTAACACTTGAACTCCATTATTCCCTCCCTCTTTGAAAGGATTCATCCTCGAATCACCTACATCAAACAAAGATAAATTAGCAACGTTAAAGTAGCACTAACATTACCATAGTTGCTTGGCAAATCAAACTTATAGGCGTTATAATTGATCTTGTCCAAAACTTGAAAAGGTCCATCTCCTTTTGTTTGCAATTTGGAATTTCTTTGTATGGGAAATCTCTCCTTATACATATCCACCCAAATCCAATCTCCAGGTTTAAAGACAATCTTCATTTGCCCCTTGTTAGCTTACTTGGCATATTATTCATTCTTTCTTTCAATGTTAGCTCGAACCTTGGCATGTAAATCCTTCACAAAATTTGTCTTTTCTCACCATTAAGAATAATGTGCTCATTAAGAGGCAAAGGTAAAATATCTAAATGAGTTAAAGGATTAAAGCCATAGACAACTTCAAAAAGGAGAAAAAGAAGTAGTATAATGCACAACCCTATTATATGCAAACTCAATATGTGGTGAACACTTCTCCTAATGTTTCAAGTTCTTTTGAATGATAATGCATAAAAAAGTAGTAAGTGCCTTATTAACTACTTCTGTTTGCCCATTCATTTGTGGATGTGCAACAATGGAAAACAAGAGTTTAGTTATTAACTTACTTGATAAAGTATGCCAAAAATGACTTAAGAACTTAACACCTCAATCACTAACAATGGTCTTGGGCATGCCATGCAAACAAACCACCTCTTTAAAGAACAAATAAGCAATATGTTGGTTTTAAAACATGTAATGAAATGAGCCATTTTGTTAAACCTATCAACAACAACAAATATGTTATCATATTTGGAAAAATCCATGGAAATATCAGTATAAGTTTTGTAAGGCACAGGTAAAGGGGTGTACAAACCATGTGGCTTAACGTTAGATTTTGCTTACTTACACGTAATGTATTTATCACAAATAGATTACACATCTTGTCTTATATTAAGCCAATAAAAATGTTCTTACAATATGTTCAAAGTCTTTTGTACATCAAAATGTCGCAATAAACCTCCCCTAAGACGTGAGCAACACGTACCTCCTAGATAATGCATTGGCTATAACATTTTCCTTTCCATGCTTGTAGTTGATTACATAAGGAAATGTTTCAATGAACTCCAACCATTTAGCATGTCTCTTATTGAGCTTATCTTGGGATTTTAAGAACTTTAGGCTCTGATGATCAGTATGAATGATGAATTCCCTTGGCCATAAATAATGCTATCATATTTAAAGAGTTCTCACCAATGCGTAGGCTCTTTATCATAACTAGGATAGTTCAATGTCGCCCTTCTAAGCTCTTCACTAAAATAAGCAATGGGTTTGGAATTTTGCATCAAAATAGCTCTTATTCTAACTTCAGATGCATCACATTCTACCTCAAAAGCTTTATCAAAGTTAGGCAAACACAACAAAGAAGCATTAGTCAATTTTTTCTTTAAAACATTAAAAGCTTGTTCATGCACATCATCCTATTTAAAAACAACATGCTTCTTAACAAGTTCATTCAAAGGTGAAGCAATCGTACTAAAATGTTTAATAAACCTTTGATAGAAACTTGCTAAACCATGAAAACTTCTTACCTCGTTCATATTCTTAAGAGTGGGTCATTCTCTTATAACATGTACCTTTTCTTCATCAATGCTAAAACCTTGAGAACTAACAACAAATCTAGGAAACACAATAGATTCCATACAAAATGTGCACTTCTTAAAATTATCGTAGAGCTGGTGCTCTATCAACACATTAAACACATCATGCAAGTGTTTCACACACATATTTAAGGTCTTACTAAAAATCAAAATGTCATCAAAGTAAACTACCATAAAATTTCATATGAAAACACGTAAAACATGATTCATTAACCTCGTGAATGTACCTGGTGCATTAGTTAAATCAAATGACATTACTAACCACTCATACAATCCATTTTGAGTTTTAAAGTAGTTTTCCACTCATCTTCCTCTTTTAAGTGATGTGAACTCCAATAATGATAATTTGAAACCCAACAATTATGGAGAATTGCAAACTTCAAATATGTATATTGAAAGTCAACACTAATAATTTGAAATCAATGGAATTCAATTTGATTGACATGTTATCACAGGAATAGAAACAAAAGAAACACAAAGAAATAGATATATGAAGAAAAAAAACTAGAAGAAGAATATTTACAAAAATGAAAACAAAGAAGATACAAAAAAAAAACTATAACAAAGGTTACGTAACCTATTTTTAAAATTCAAGCTATGATGCTAACTGATAAAGAACTCACTATGAGACTTACCTTAGGAACTCTTTATATGAATTGTTACTTTGCCTAAGAAAGTCTAGAAATCAAGTTGTCAATCAAAAGATTAGAACCTTAAAGAAACTACCAAAAAAGTATAGAAATCAAGTTGTCAATAAAAAGATTAGAACCCTAAGAAAACTAAGCCCTAAAAATCCCAATCTTGAAGACACCACAGAGGTTGATCACTCATTTAATAAGTCTAATTTTGTATTCTATTAAAAACACAAGAAAGCAAAGCATAAACTTGCAAAAACTCAATAATATTGATTAAAGATTAATTATCTTTTTGTTATACAAGGCTTTTGCTTTATATAAAGCCTTACATAGGGAAGTTTTCTACCTAGAAAAGGTTTCAACTTCCTAAACAAATTCATATCTAAGTAGAAAATATATTCTAAACAAGATACTTACTAAAAAGGAAACAAAAAAACTTAAAAATGACTAACAAAAACAAGAATCCTGAATTACTACTCGAGACGCACGATAGTGTGCTTGGCCATGTGAGTTCGCAATCCTGATAATTGGTTACTTGCCTTCGATGCACGACCGTATGCCAACTTTCTAGCCAATTTTGTCTCTTTGAAGCATAGTTGTGCATGTAATGACCATTTTCATTTACAAAACTCATAGCATTCATGTCTAAAATACATATGCATAAAGGTTTTATTCATCATACATACACAGTCAAACATGTATTTAATGTACATATATGTTAACTAATGTCAAGACTAGTGACCATAACTAGTTCCTATATAAATGTATGCATAAGATATAAGGAGAGAGAGAGAGAGAGAGAGAGAGAGGGAATTCAGCCGACGACTTGTGGTCTATGTGTCTCAATGCAAAACTCTAAGCACCAAAGTGTCCAATCCCTATTCTTCAGTATCTGAAAAATATAATCGCAATTTGGTGAGTCACGACTCAATAAATAAAAGCAATAATCAGATTCTTATGTCATAACCAATAATCATATATCATCATGATACATTACAAGTATAACATTTGAATATACAAGTGCAAGTGCAATAGATTAATTTTTTTATCGTGACCATGCAAGGCAAACACTGCTTCCGAGAATTCATGTGATGCAAATGACATTTGATTTTGCTGGCCAACATATAACAAGTGAACCATTTGATCCATAACATGTGCCAATGAGACATATTAGTTCATCTTCCATGTGATTTTCAAGTGTTTGACAAGCAGGTAATAACATCCTTTTAGTTCCATATACAAGTGTTCATAACAATGGTATACCAAGTAATCATTGAGACCATATAATTCTCACTTGACTTGTATTCAGATGTAAAAGGTAACAATTCAATTAGATATACATGTAATAGGACATAATCACATCCTAAAATTATTACACATATATACACATTAGAATCTAATTATCGTTTTTACTCACTTTTTGATGTAACCAACCTTTATGGTAGGTTTGGTTCTCTCTCTAGGGCTTCCTTAAAGTATTTAGATCCTAAAATTTGATACATACATGGTTATAAGTATGCCAAAATGATTATGAATGCTTGGTATGCGACTATGGCATGATCCATGCAAGTGGACCTAGTGTTTATGCTTATTTTTTCTTATATGGCAGCTTGAGCTTGCTACACTCTCACAAAAATAATTCTAGATATACCTATCCAAATGACTTGATTCTTTTTTTCAAACAAAATAGACACATAATGATACAACATATTCAAATTTCAAGCTAATATCAGATACACAAAAAATGTGGTGAATTTTTAAAATTTTTCCTGTTGCAATGTCATCTCAGTCTGAGTAGGTCTTACATTCTTGGGTGTATCTCAAATTTTACAAATCCAATTGTAATAATAATATGCCATCAGTTACAAAACATATAAAGGAACATTTTTCATATTTTACTCATTGTCTAATTCAGTATATAAGGTCACCAAAACAAAGGACCAATCTCAGGGTGAGCAGGTTTGTAACATGTTGACAAACAATCATGATGAAGGGACAATATCTCAACAACATGCTGGATTTGGAAAAAATATTTCACAGGTATGTATATCATACATAAATATACAACTTTCAAGTTTGGTCCATTATCAAATTCTGAATCTATGGCCATCAAATTCTTAAAAAACAGAATTAAAAGAAAGGTGGGGTTTCATCGGGGTATAGGGTCAGTCCCAATCAATGAGCCATATCTCTTTCCAAACAACAAATCAATCAAAAATTCTTTAAGGTATTTAGAGGGGATATAAAGCTAAAAAATTCATTTTTTTACACTTTGTCAAAATCATAGCCTAAGGCCATCAAAATATAAGAAAACAGAAAGATTGAGGTGATTTCGGTTGGTTGTAAACCAGCCCTAATGAAGGAGCCATAACTCCTCACACACACCAAATTAAGCAAAATTGTTTCATATGAATTTATATGAGAAATAAACCTACAACTTTCATATTTTGGACTTTTTCTAATTCCTCTTCTAGGGTTATGAAATTGTAGATACAAAATTCCGCACTAACAACAAAATCAACACAATCAGCTTGTTCTTTTGAATTTCAACTTCCATCCAAGATTTCTACCTCAAATACTCCATAATTCTCACTAACCATCCATGATTAACATGTCATGAGGGGTTAATTTCATTTGAGAAGAAGATAAATTAACTTACGTATTGTCCCAGAACCAAAAAACCTTAGGCTTCCTCCTTAGGCAGCTCACTCTTCTCCCTCTTCTTCTTCTTCTTCTTATTCTTCTTATTCTTATTATTCTTCTTCTTTTTTCTTTCTTCCTTTGCTCTCTCTTTCTTCTACTGTACCTCACATCTAACCCCTCAATTCTGATCCTAAAGGGTTAAAAATTCCACTTGTAGGTTTATAGCAACAAGACAAAATCATGGTGTTTCATTCCTATTGGTTGGAAGTTCACTTTCCTCTTTTAGTCCCTCTATTTCACTCCTTTAGCACCTCTATCCATCTCCTAATCCCTATATACTCCTTATACTTTTAAATAAGCTCTCTAATACCATTATTTATAATAATATAACATGCACACAACATAAGATAATTTTCCATGCAACTATACAAACATTACATAAATGTTCAAGTGTCCCAAATGCAATGGTGCAAGTGTCATCGTCATGCTTATTCAATTCACATCTCTAAATGACCATTTATTCAATGCCTATGTTTATGTGTGGTTTCAAATCATTTATGCAATGAATATGTTCATGTGATAATGCTAATGAATGTGAATGGAAATGTTACAGTGCACATGGTTATGCTTCTTAGTTGCATAGTTGTGCACATGCTTGTACTTCTTAGTTGTATAGTTGTGTGCATGACAATGCTTCATGTTTGTGTATGATCAAATAAGTTTCTTTTGACTTGTAGCTTTCTTCTTAAGCTTCCTCCCATGTAATTAAAGTATAAAGGACTTGATTTTAACTAGAAGAATATCCTCTATTTTGCTATTACAATTATATGATCAATTCTTGCAAAACTTTTTTCATTCTTTTAATCTTTGACCTTGTCATTAGAAAACCAACTCCTTATAATAGATCTTGGGAAGGTTTGCTACCACCTTGATCTCTATCATTTGGTATAAACTGTAAATTCATTATTAGTAAACTGTAGATTCATTTTTTGTAAACTGCAGGTTCATTTTTTGTAAACTGCAGATTCATTTTAGTATAAACTATAGATTCGTCATTAGAAAACTAGTACTTCATTTTTTATAAACTATAGGTTCATTTTTTGTAAACTGTAGGTTAGTTTGGTATAAATTGTAGATTCGTTATTAGTAAATTATAAGTTCATTTTTTTTTTATAAATTGTAGGTTCATTTTTTTGTAAACTATAGATTCATTTTTTGTAAACTATAGATTCATTTTTTGTAAACTGTAGATTCATTTTTTATAGTTAAATATTTGATATTTTCAATTTCTTTTTTAATATTAAAATTGATAAATTTATAGTTTATACCAATTTTTTTGTGAAAAAAATAAGTGATAGAGATCAACGTGCTAGCAAACCTTCCCAAGATCCATTACAAAAAGTCAGTGTTCTAATAACAAGGTCAAATACAAAAAGAATGGAAAAAGTTTTGCAAGGATTGATCATGGAATTATAAGAGTAAAATAAAGGATCTTCTTCTAGTCCAAATCAAGTCTTTTACACTTTAGTTGCATGGGAGGAAGTTCAAAAAGAAAGTTATAAGTCAAAAGAAACTTATTATGTCAGACAGAAACATGAAGCATGGCCTTGCACACAATAATGCAACTAGGAAGTACAACAATGCTTCAAAGAGACAAAATTGGGAAAAAAGTTAGACATTCATGAATCAACGACAAGTAACCATCTATCAAGATCACGAACCCGTACGACCATGTGCACGAACATGCATCTCAAACGACAATTCGTGATTCTTGTTTTTGTTACCTATTTTTGAGTTTTTTTGTTTTCTTTTTATTATCTTGTTTAGAATATATTTTCTACTTATATATGACTTTGTTTAGGAATTTAAAACCTTTTTTAGGTGAAAAACTTCTCTTTGTAAGGCTTTATATAGAGCCAAAGCCTTGTATGCAAAAGGACAATTAATCTTTAATCAATATTTTTTAGTTTGGCAAGTTTATGTTTTGCTTTCTTATGTACTTGATAGAATACAAAATTAGACTTATCAAAAGAGTGATCAACCTTTGTAGCATCTTTAAGATTGAGTTTTAAGGACTTAGTTTTCTCAAGGTTCTAATATTTTGGTCGATAACTTGATTTCTAGACTTTCTTGGGCAAAGTAGCAATTCATATAAAGAGTTCTTACTCTTAGCGGGTTCTTTATCAGTCGGTATCAGAGCTCGAAATTTTAGAAACAGGTCCTTTGTTTTCTTTTGTTTTGTCTTTTTTATTTTTTTCATTTCTTTAAATCTTCTTCTTCTAGTTTTATTTTTTCATCTATCTACTTCTTTAAGTTTCTTTTGTTTCTTTTCCTATGATAGTATGTCAATCAAATTGAATGCTACTGATTTTAAATTATTGGTGTTGGGTTTCAATATACATACTAGAAGTTCAAAATTCTCTATAATTATTGGGTTTCAAATTGTCATGATTAGAGTTCACATCACTTGAACTCAAAGGTGTTGGTTTGATCTTTTATTTTCAAAAGAAAAGAAGAGAAAAGAAAAAAAAGAAACAAAACAAAAAAGCAGAAAAAGTAATCACAATATTCATATCCCAAATAAAAAGGGATTTTGTTTTAATTTATTTTGGGAACAATTGAGTTACTTGTGTCTCTTTACACAAGTTGTTTTCTTTGCATCTTTGATTCATTGTGTTATAGTTATTTCTTTCATACGTTCTTTATCTCTTTTTGAGTTTTCTTATTTCTTGATTCTTTGATAATGTTTTCTTGAGATACCATTTCGCCTGAACTAAATCTTTAAAATTCTAATTTTTCAAAGTTGTTACCAATTATTGATTACTCTTGAGATTTATTGATTTGGATTCTTTTAAGAATATAAAGAAGGCTAGCTTGAAAGATAAAAGGCAAGAGTGGTGAGATCATTAAAGTGTAAAAGCTATCAATTGTGTGAAACACTAGTGATCATTATCTATTTGAGAGCAAACATGTAAGGGGGTGTGTGAGGAATAATTTTATTTTATTATTAACAAATTTTTACAGCTTAAAAACATGAGTGTTGATGAAATTGTTCATAAAGGCTATTATTGAGCAATTTCAAAAGCTAGATGTGAGGTTGGGTGACTAGAATCCCATCAAATTTTAAATCCTTTAGGCAACATGTGATCAAGGAGAAGGAAGAAGATGAATCCAATTGGGAGAAATTAATATCCACTAAAGGCAAGAAAGTTACTTCTAAAAGAGGTACAACCTAAGTAGCATCAAGATGAAAATCGCTACCTTCCATGGTAAGAATGATATGGAGTTATACCTAGAGTGGGAACGAAAGGTTAAGCATGTCTTTGATTGTCATGAGTATTATGAGGATAAGAAGGTGAAATTGATAATCGTGGAGTTTAATGATTATGTAAGCATATGGTGGGATCAATTTGTGATTAATAGGTGAAGGCATAGAGAGAGAGACCTATCTAAACATGGAAAGACATGAAATTAGCTTTACGCAAAAGGTTTGTCCCTAACCATTGTTATCATGATTTATATAAAAAATTATAAAGTTTAGTATAAGGGTCCAAGAGTGTGGAGGACTACTATAAGAAAATGGACATAGCCATGATAAGGGCAAATATGGAAGAGGACCGTAAAGCTACTAGGGCAAGGTTTATTAAAGTCTTGAATAAAGAGATTGTTGATATTGTTGAGTTGTAACACTTTGTGGCGACAAAAAAACTCCTACACAAAGCCATTAAGGTGGAAAAGCAACTCAAATCTAAATGGGCCAAGTCTAGTTCTTCATGGAGGACTAATTGGAAGGACCACAAAACCATCACCAAACCAAAAGAGGAGATAAAGCCAAAAGATTTGTTTACTACTCCAAAGGTTAAATTGAAACCAAAACTCCTTCTAAATCACGTGATATGAAGTATTTTATGTTCTAAGAATTTGAGCATATTGCTTCTCAATGCCTAAATAAAAGGACCATGATCTTGTTAGACAATGGTGATGTTGAGAGTGTTAGCTTAAGTGATGATGAAATACCATTATTAGAAGATTGTTCAGATGTGGAGTTTGAAGGATCTCTTCATGGATAAATGTTAATAACAAAGTGAACATTGAGGATGATGAGGAGCAATGAGAATAAATTTTCCATATTAGATGTCATATGAAAGGCAAGGTATGTACTTTGGTTATTGATAGGGATAGTTGTACCAATGTTGCTAGTATATTGTTGGTAGAAAAGCTAAAATTACAAACCATGAAACATCTACACTATAAAAACTCACTTGGCTTAATGATTGTAGGGAAGTGTGGGTTAACAAGTAAGTGTTAATGTCTTTTTCCCTTAGCAAATATATGGATGAAATATTAAGTGATGTTGTACCAATACATGTGGGTCATATTTTGCTTGGTCGACCATGACAATTTGATAGGAGGGTCATGCATGATGGGTGTAAAAACTGTTATTCATTTGTACTTAATAAATGTTTTGTACTAACTCCACTCAAATGTTTGCAAGCCTATGAGCACCAACTAAGAATAACAAGAATATAAAATGAGAGAAAAGCAAAATAATGAGGGAGAGGAAAAAAAAGAAAGTATGCAAAGAAGAGAAAAATGATAAGGTGAGGAAGAGATAAAAGTTGAAAAGAAAAATGGGCAAAAATGAGAGAAGAGTTTTGATCATGATTGCAAAAAAAAAAAGTGAGATTAAGAATGCTTTGGATGTTAGGCAACAACTACTTGTACTCATGTATATAGACGTTTATTTTCTTCTAACGACCTTAACCCATCGTTTCCTAGTATTGTGGTGTCTTTATTATAGGATTTTGAGGATCTTTTTCTCGAAGAGACTCCCCAAGGATTACTTCCTTTAAAGGGTATTAAGCATCAAATCGTCTTCCTTCCTTGTTCAACCATTCCAAACTAATCGACCTATGGGGCTAACTTTGAAGAAACAAAAGAGATTCGAAGGCAAGTGGATGAATTAGTGCAAAAATGTTTTATGAGGGAAAGTCTTAGCCCTTATTCAATTATTGTCATTTTAGTTCTAAAGAAAGATGGAACGTGACCCTTGTGTAGATTGTCGAGCCATCAATAAGATAACAGTAAAGTATAGACATCGTATCCCTAGGTTAGATGATATGCTTGATGAGTTACATGACTCTTGTTTGTTCTCTAAAATTGATTTGAAAAGTGGTTATTACCAAATTCACATGAAAGAGGGAGATGAGTGAAAAATTGCATTCAAAACTAAATATGGATTGTATGAGTGGTTAGCAATGCCATTTGGTTTAAATAATGCACCAAGTGCATTCATGAGGTTAATGAATAATGTTTTGCATGCTTTCATAGGGACATTTATGGTACTTTAATTTGATGACATTTTGATTTATAGTAAGACCTTCGATGAGCATGTGAAACACTTGTATGATGTGTTTGTGTGTTGAAAGAGCACCAATTGTATGGTAAATTTAAATAGTGCACGTTTTTTTCATGAAATCTATTGTGTTTCTTGGATTTGTTATTAGTTTATAAGGTGTTAACGTTGATGAAGAAAAGGTAAAGGTGATAAGAGAATGACCTACTCCTAAGAATGCAAACGAGGTAAGAAGTTTTCATGGTTTAGTAAGTTTTTATCAAAGGGTTGAAGACTTTAGTACCATTGCTTCACCTTTGAACTTGTTAAGAAGAATGTTTTTTTAAGTTGGATGATGTGCATGAACAAACTTCTAATGTTTAGATAAAAAATTGACTAATGCACCTTTGTTGTGTTTGCCTAACTTTGACAAAGCTTTTGAGATAGAATGTGATGCATCTGGGGTTGGAATATGAGCTATTTTGATGCAATATTCCAAACCCATTGCTTAGAGGGGCAATATTGAATTATCCTACTTATGACAAAGAGCTCTATGCATTAGTGAGAACTCTTTAAACATGATAACATTATTTATGGCCTAGGGAATTCATCATTCACACTAATCATGAGAGCCTCTTAAATCTCAAGGTGATTCAAGGACAAATCCTTTTTAAAAAGGGAAGGAATGATGGAGATCAAGATGTTAGCAAACCTTCCTAAGATCCATTACAAGGAGTTGTTGCTCCAATGACAGGGTCAAAAACTAAAAGAATTGAAAAAGTTTTACAAGGATCGATAATGGAATTGCAAGAGCAAAATAAATAATCTTCTTCTATTTAAAATCAAATCCTTTATACTTTAATTGCATGAGAGGAAGCTCAGAAAAAAAAAGAAGCTAAAAGTCAAAAGAAACTTATTCGGCCAGATAGAATCATGGAGCACGACCATGTGCATAGCCATGCAACTAAGAAGCACAATCATGCTTCGAAGAGATAAAATTGTGCAGAAAGTTGGCATACGGCCGTGCATTAAAGGCAAGTAACCAACTATCAAGATTGGGAACACGCATGGCCATGCGTATGACCGTACGTCTGGAGCGATAATTTAGGATTCTTGTTTTTGTTAGCCTTTTTGAGTTTTTTTTTTGGTTTCCTTTTTAGTAAGTATCTTGTTTAAAATATATTTCCTACTTAGATATGATTTTTTTTTAGGAATTTAAAACTTTTTCTGGGTAGGAAACTTCTCTTTGTAAGACTTTGTATAAGGCCAAAGCCTTGTATGAAAAAAGGACAATTAATCTTTAATTAATATTATTGAGTTTTGACAAGTTTAATCTTTGCTTTCCTGTGTTCTTGATAAAATACAAAATTATACTTATCAAAAGAGTGATAAACTTTTGTGGCTTCTTTAAAATTGGGGTTTTAAGAATTTAGTTTTCTTAGGATTCTAATCTTTTGATCGACTACTTGATTTATAGATATTTTTTGGACAAACTAGCAATTCATATAAATAGTTCCTAGGACATGTTTCCTGCGAGTTCTTTATCAATAATTTTATTTTTTCTAAACATTTGAAATAATAATAATAATAATAATGTAATTAAAAATAAAAAAGATGTATAAAATTATAAATATTTATATTTAAAATAAAAAAGGAAGTTTGTTAAAAAATAAACAAAGCAATAATATTTACAATAAAAAATGAAGTTTGTTAAAAAAAAAAAAGAGAAAACAAATTAGTAATTATGGAAAAGATTTTCTTTTTTATCGCCACACCATATTTTGGATCCCTATACCACAAAACATGAAAGAACTTTAAGGCTATGCCTAACTGATCCTGCCACATCAAACATAACCCTTCTTGTCTGCCATGGCCCCGTCCCTTACGGCCAACCTCAAGACCATAAGAAAACCCTAAAGAATCCTAAAGGTGATACATCTTATTAGAGTAAAGCTGTGTTTTCATAAGGAAAACCACATTGGGAGCTTCAGAAGATAAAAATCTCCTTAACTAGGCAACTGTCATCAGGATCCCTAAGCCCGTGACAGTTCCAACTTAGGCAACTCATCGTACTTGGCGAGGTTGCAAAGCAATCTCTGCAGATCCATATCATCAAGGTGATCATTAACAAACTACTCGACTCTATTCCATATGAAAGAATGCAAACCAGATTCTCTCCTTTATCATAACTGACATTTGGTGCAATACATTTTGATGGCACAATAGAAAAAGAGAACACAGTTTGGGTATGAACAAAATGTTATATTATAGTCATATTATAATTTATTTTGTATTTAAGAGTATTGAACATTGTTTATGAAAGTTTAAGTAATATATCTAAGTTTAGCTACACAATTTTTTCTTATTGAAGTTGCGAAAAAAAGGTGTTATGATTAAAGCATTTAACTATAAAAATTTTATATTTTGCTACATTTGATTTTCATAATCGTTAGTTGCAAATTCCTGTAGTATCATATCATATTGAAAATTGAAATCTTCAATCATCCATCAATCAACTATTTGATATAGTAAAAATAATAAAAAAAATTAATTTAAATAATAAAAATCAATAAATTAATTTGATGAAATATAACTAAAATTGATTTCAATTGAAGAGAAATATTAATTGAGATTGATTGTAGTTAGAAGAGAAATATTCATTGCGATAATATGTAGGAAAGAAATAACATTTTTGTTATATTATAAAATGAAAATTCATTTTATATGTTTATATATATATATATATATATATATATATATGATTTACATTTAAAAAAATTTAATACTGTATTTTTTTAATATTTATATCTTGAAGTTTGACTTTAAGATATATATTATTCATGTCTAAATTATTGGAAAACAAACATTATCTAGAAAAATAAAATTTCTATTTATTAAAATAACACTGTTATTTAACTTTTCATTTATTATTGTGGCAAATAAAATTGACTTTTTAAAATAAAATTTTTGTTTATTGCAATAATTGCAAATTTTAAAAATTTATTTTTCTGAATTGAAAAATTCAAATTGTTTCTGAGCCCTCCAAAATTTGCAGAAATTTGAGGCTTTCTAAAATGTGCAACTCTAGGCATAGGTCTTGCTGGCCTACTCTTAGGACTGCTATTGTACTCAAATTTTTATGGAATCTAATTATAAATGTGGTACGTAAACTCTTCAATATGAGAAAACATGAATTACATTTGAAACATCTCATAATTTATATAAAAATCATTAATTAAATTAAAGCATAATAATCTAAAAAATTCATGTTATGCTAATTTACAATTTTAATTATAATTTTAAATGTTATATTCTATTTTTAAATTCAAGTTATAAATTTAGCTATTTTGATCAAAATTATTCAGAACTGATATTAAAAAAAAAAAAACTATATTTTATGGTAATGTAACTTGAAAGATACTTCATTATCTCTCTTTATTTCCCTGTATATTAATCATAATTTCATGTGCTATGTGCTATGATCGCACAATTTTTTTTATCAATTTTGACGAGTTTTAATTAAATGACTAAAACTATAACTTAAATTCAAAAATAGAACACAATTATAATATTTAAAAATTATATAATTAAAATAATAAATTAACATAAAATTTGAGATTTTTCCAGTCATTAAACCTTAAATTAAACACTTGTTATTATGTTGAAGTTTACAGAATCATATCATGGGATCCAAACATGGAAACTAGGAAAAGATAACAAAAGAAAAACAGGCTGCAGTTCTTGTACATGAAAGCTTCCTGTATTGAATGAAAGTGAGGTTATACCTTCTCTTACCATATACGTCCACCAATGGTACTACCAACAAACCCGTCAAAGAATTAGAAGTCGGTTTAGAAAAGTTTAACAAAAAGACGAAATATATAGAAACAAAAATAAGGGTCATGAAAATGATTGCCTCAAGCAACACTACAACAGAAAACAGTAGTCATCATTTGTCCACAAACCATTATATATATATATATATGTGATAATACTCAAAGATAAAAGGAAAAAAATCAATAAAACCCTCCTCACCAGTCTCCAACGAACTGCTCTCATTCGCTTAACACTTTCTATTATACCTTATATCGCATGCATAGCTTGAGTGACTAGTTAATATCCACAACTAGCTAGAAACCACAATACCTGTCCACAAACCATAAAAACTTTAACCAATTATATCATACAAGAAAAGCGATAATTTAACTAGTAAGGACCATATAATGAGTTAGACATATGCATGCATATGTAGCATCATTCAGAAACTACTGTTGCTGGCTTGAGAAATGAGAAGAAGAAACCATTTCTATCAAATCCATCTCTTTCTTTCCATCTGATGAACAAGTTTGGTCCACTATCAACTCCATGTCCAAACTGTTGTCATATCCATAATTCATGGAAGAAGATGACGATGTTGCTCCATTCAATAGATAAGAGAGATAGACATATGAATAGAGGTTTGTAGCAGGTCTGTCTTCTACTTGTACTCTATTTGAGCACATCTTTGTGGATGTTGAAGTTGAAGAAAAGAAGCTACATTGATCGCTTGGATCATTGAGCTGCTGATGTTCACCAGTAAAGCTTCGATATAAACCAAGAAAATCCAAGGCTGATAAGTTACTTTCCATTTTGGTTGGATTATTCTTGATTGCAACTCTTTCTATGGGGTTGTTAATGAAGAAATTTTGCAAGAAGAGAAGTTCATCATCACTCGTTTGAGCAATCAATGGTCGAGATTGCTCCGCAGATTATTCAGGAAGAACGAAGTTGAATTGGCTCAATGGATCTTCTGATGAGGTAGAGCTTGAAGGGGTATTGGCAGCAGTAGGTGTGCTAAGTGAAGGGGTAATGGAAGTAGTAGTGGTGTCTTTGAGGTTCTTACTTCTAATGTAGTCTTGAAGTATTGAAGAGTGAGGTTTTCCAACTTGGGTTTCTGTTTGCTTATTCTTTCTCCTTGAATTTTGTTTTCTTTTTGTCGCATTCCAATGATTCTTTATAGCATTTTCAGTTCTTCCGGAAATGAGCTTTACAATCTCCGGCCATCGATTCCCAACCTTGGAATGAGCTTCAACCAAAATTCTCTCCTCTTTTTCACTCCAGTTCTCTTTCTATACAAAGAATAAGATAATGGTATACGCATGCATATATATATATATATATATATATATATATATATATATATTAGTGCGGTTCAGTTCAAAAAGTAATCATATATAAAAGAGGGCAAAATATAACAAATATTAGGAAATAAAGGGTTGTCGTTATTCCTTGAGAGTGACAAAACTCATGACTTATTATGACAATGACGATGCTTTGAAAGAAAAAAGATTACAACATCAGATGAAAAAGACACTCAATGAAGAAGAAATATGAAGAAGATGCAAATAACAGCTGGAGTCTGAACATATCTTATGCTTTTATTTAAGTGGCTTAAAGAGATATTCCTATTAAAAAAAAAAAAAGATTATTAAACAAAACAATCACCACTCATGTCTTGGAGAAAAAAAAAGGCTTGGCGGTTGAAACAAACTAGCATGTATCATAAGAAGGATGGAATGTAAGGTCAGTATGTATAGAATATTTTTGTATATGGAAGTAGTGTCTTGTAGTATAAAACTACAAACCCTAATTTCTTTTTTTATTTTATTTTTATAATAGAAACATTTACAATCTATGAAAATGATTAATTCAAAGGAAATCTTCTGAAAGGTTAACAAATTCTAATATCTATTATAATCTGAAGACGTAATTATCTTGATATTGAATTGGAGGAGAAAAACAATGAATCCAAAAATGTTTGTCCACATTGAGATTGATATTAAAATTTGTATCAAGCTATTTTTGGTAAGTACATCTTATAAACTACTTGAAATTATATTAAAAAATCCTGGAGTCTAAGCCAAGATTCTTTGTTCTTGTTCTCATAAAAGAAATTCGTAAACTTTGAGTTCAACATATCGAAAATCACAAATATGAACAAAATGAAATAGTAAATTAGCAAACCCTAATAATGAAAAGGTAAGCAACCTTGATATCAGGCCTCAAATGGTTAAGCCATCTCTCACGACACTGTTTTCCAGCCCTAACATCTAACTTTTCAGCTATTTGAGCCCATTTCCTCACTCCAAATTGCTTAACCAGCCTAATTAGTTTCCTTCATTAACAACAAAATTATCAACATGTTTCAGTGACAACTGCCAGCTTAAACCAATATAAACACTAGAAGATCAACTTAAAAAAAAAGGTTAAAAGAAGAGAAACACAATCACCTGTCTTCTTCTTCTGTCCACTATCTTTTGATCAAAGTTGGACAAGAAACTTTCTTGGCTTTCTTTCTTATCCCTTTAGAATCCTTCACCGAAATCTTCACTACTTCTTCTTTTTCTTCCAAACCCATTTTAGGGTTTCTTTTGTAAGCCCAATTAATGTTGTCTCCATCAATGAAAAGCCTATCAACAAAGTTTATCTCTTGAAAATATGGCCGTGAATAAACCCCACCAGCAATTGCGCCACTAGATGAAGAAAAATCATACAGCCCATCTGTTGAAACAACTGTTTCATCGTTTTTAACACTACTTTGATTCTCTTGCCGTGACAAATGGCTTCGACCCCATAAAAACCTCTCTACTGCGGTTAATGGTGGAGGAACAGGCTGATATATGGAAGTGTTTTTATGTAAAATTCCCAGGCCAAAATCACCACCAACACCTCCTCCTCCTCCCCTTCCTGTTCCTCTTCTTGCTTCCATATATTACAGGAGCTTGAGACTGGAACGACAATGAGCGATAAATGAGCTTGAATTATGGTTTTTGGTATTCACATTGTTGTGCTCTTGTTAGTAAAGCACACAATAGAAGCAGGACATAAAGCTTGTGCTAAGCCTTGTAATATGCCACGTGGCTAAATAGATGTTGACGTTCAGATTAATCTGACGGATGAAAATAAGACTTGAGTGTAACTCCTGAGCTTCCTCTTTTGGACAAAAGAAAATGAGAGGTGAAAAGATTAATGGGTTCGTTAGAGAACTTACTAATAATTAATTTATTAATGACCATTTACCTTATAATTAATTAGTTAATTCGAATCAATAATTGAGAAAATTGGAAGGTCATTTATGGGGAATGTTATGAGTACTTCCTACTATACATAAAATTTGGCGCATTCTTTTTTAAGAAGACAATTTTGCCCATATATGTACACTTTTAAGTTTTTAAGCCATTACATGTGCCAGTAAAATTTATAAAAAAATGTGGTGTGTCCAGTGGTTTTTAAGAAATATTAGTAAATGATTTCAAAAATAAAAAGACATGATTTCAAATAGTAATTTATTAGGGTGATAGAGTTTTTCCCTAATATTATTTGCGTACGACTAGCTGCCAAATGCATATAAATTATGAGTTAATGACCATATTTATATCTTTGAAGCATCAATTTATTTTCAGATGAAATCTAGCTAGCTACATCTCTGAGTTGACAAGGGCATTGGCCAAGTTGATGAGTTTCAGCACTACTTGTGATTGTCACCTTACTGATTCCATGTACAGACAATGACCAAAGTTTTGGCTAATACAGGAATGAAAAGAATTCTTTATTAACTTCGTTTCATTATTTACATAGAAGAATGGTCTATTATTATTCTATTTCCCGCTTCTACGTGATACTCAATACAGTCGCAAAATTATAAAATCATAACAATTCCATTAAATTGCATTCTAATTAATCAAAATTAATTTTTTCATATACTCACAATAATTAAATTAAATCTCTATCCAAAAAATTTATGGCTATTCTCTCACAATAATGTGATACATTTTAAAGGTATCAATCAAGATATATAATTAATTTCACTCTCAAAATTTGTCAAGTAATTGTATTAGTAGTATCATACTTTTGACAAGTGATAATATACTATATTTTCACTTGTTATATGATAAATAAATTAATAATTAAATATTTAAAAATTTCAATTAACTAAAAGAAATATAGAAAATTTAACAATATAGAAAGTTTTCCATATAAAAATAATTTAGAAAGTTCAATAATATATTAGAAAACTCTTCACATTCATAATAATTAATATTTTATTTTCTACGTAATAAATATTAAAAACTAAAAAATATCAAAAAGCCAATAAAAGAAAAAAAATAAAATTATTAATTTTCTTATTTTTATAAAAATATATTATTATTAAAATTTATATACTAATTTAATTTTAATTTAATTATTTTAGTTATTTTATTTATTTCATAAAATAATAATAATAATTATTATTATTATTTATAATTAATTTTATCAATTAATTAATAAATTATTTGATAAAAATAATTATTATAATTATATAATGCAATTCAGGATATGTGACTAGTTTATTTATTGTGCATCTATCACGGTAATTATGACCATGAAAACATATAAATTCGTAAGATAAATGCAATTAAATAAGAATATTTACATGATTCACCCTCTCAATAGGGTTATGTTCATGGATGTCATCATCTACCCTTAATAATATGAATACATCATCAAACTCAAAGCAAGTCTCTCAACTCACTAACATATTATTACCCAAGAGATCATATTCATACACAATTACACATTTCATACTACTTACAGTAAGTATGTCTCCTTCATTCTCTTTTAGACATAAATAGACTATTTACTACTTTAACTATATTTGGAATAAGTTTTCTTAGGTGGTAGTACATGTAGCTTTTTTTTTTTTTTTTTTTCCTTTAAGGAAAATATGTACTAGAGTTAAGAAAGGTTCAACAATTTGACATTAAGGATTAGTTTTCAGTTCTTAAAACGTAGTGAGGCAGGCTATCGTCCCCTTTTTTAGGTGGTTTAAAAATGTATTATGATTGAGGAAAAATATTTGGGAAAGATGAATGCTTTTGGCTTTGTGAGATTATGAATGTAGAGATTAGGGTAGCGAAATCAAAGAAATAGAAATGAATTTAAGGGAAGGATATTTTAGTTTTTAGGGTTTTTTAGGGGTTGGAGTTGAAGGAGTTGTTATACATTTTTAATTTTTGTTAGGGAAAGAAAGGAATAAATTAATTATCCAGAATCATCTCTTAAATTTGGCAATCTTGGAAGGGGATGGCTGATAATCAGAGTGAGGGCGAACAACCCTTGGTAGAAGATGATATAATCAAGAAAAAGGTAAAGATTTGTCGAGATAGGAATGTGGAAGGCAGTCGACTTTTTTATGTCAATTTGATGAAGCATGGTAGTCGAGGCAATGTGGATATGGTTAAGGACGAGGCTGAGGGTGGTTGTGATGCTATGAATACATGTATCTAGATTGAGGGTTTTTGGAAGGGGAATAAAGGAACATGCCAATTATCGAATCCTTAAGGGTTATTAAAGATTCAGATGTTATTGTGGTTATCGAGGGAGACTCTCCCTTAATAACATTATCATAACATGCTAAGGATATCTTGGTCAAACCATATCATTTTTCAGTAGTTGTAAGGCTTTTTTATTAGTCAATCAAGTACAAGTCCCTTTGTAATTGACTTCATGTGCTATGGGAGGGAAGAACTTTTCTTATTGTTAACGTTGGGAATGATTACTTTATAGTTCAATTTTAGTCCAAGCATGATCAATCCCATGCTCTCATGAACAATCCATGGACAATAATCGTGTGAGTGGGCCTTGGGTTTTTTGCTCGAACAAGTGGAATCTTGCTTGAGACTCCATCCTTTTATCGACCAATAGGGGCTCGAGAGGACAAAGGTCCTTATATTGGTAATAACTCTAAAGCATAGTGCGTGTTAGATCAATGGGAGATCCTTTAGGCCTTACGTAGGTTCAAAACCTTAAGTCCATATTATGGTCTTCAGGGTAGCAAGTAAAGACAATACATTGGTACTATCCCTAAAAATTACGAAATCGCCACCAAACTTTGGTCATGACAAGATTCCTGAGAAGACAAAATCTGAGCCTAAGCTAAGTCAATTATAATGCCCACTTCATCTTCAACTCATCAGAGATTGTGTTCAAAAATTGGATACAACTTGGGAAGTGGTTAGGCACCCCCAAACTGCCCAGATGTCGATATATAGCTTTCTGGCATCTTTCGTTCACTTTTAACATTTTAACCGAGTTGTTAATTAGGTTGATTTAATGCCTTAACATAACTCTAACATAATCGAGCCAATCAAATCATCAACTCAAATGGGAAATTGGGTCATACGTCATGGTATATGGATCATCGTACACATCCACACATTCATTCAAACATAATCATCTCAAAAAGGGAGAGGAGGTCATGCATTATGGTATAAGGATCATCATGCGCATCTACACATCCATTCAAACATAATCACCTCAAAAAAGGAGAAGGGGTCATGCACCATGGTACTATATGCATCATGGTACTAGGGTTATCATGCATATCTATACATCCATTCAAACATAATCATCTCATCCCTAATAACATGGGATGATGGTCAAGACTAAAGGCATAATATAGCCCAAGCAAAACACTTACACCATGAAAATATACAAGTTAATGATTAAAGCAAATAAATAAATAAATAAAATGAATCAAACAAATAGATGAAATCATCAACCACCTTACCATATCTCCATAGTCAAGTTACCTTAATATGCATCTAAGTCCATAATAACACATCCCAACATCACCTGTAAGATATGACAATACCAAATAAACACTAAGATATAGGTTATGAAACATAATGAGGCATAAATATGACAATGCAAGCATTTGTAGGACTGTTGATGGCCTAAGGCAAAAATAATTTTAAAGGGTCCTAGGATTGATGAATCCTTTTCCTATATAGGTCACAAAGAGTTAGGCATCCATGTGCATGACTTACTATGAAAGAGGTTAGCATGTAACTCAAAAGAAAAAAAAAAAAAAAGCAAGGCTAAAGCGTTAATCACATGTTTTAACATTAAACATGATCACAAGATGGCTCTTAAGATCCTTAGAACCTTAATTCCTCACTTGGTCACTGTCCTAAAGTGATCAAAATAGAACCATTATCATCACATTTAATCATAAGTAAAGGAATATGAACATTGTTTGAAAAAGGGCTAGCCAAACCATTTTAAAATCATGCCAAGGTTCCACTTTGAAATGAATAGGTCCTAGGATGTTAGAGCTCATCCTATTCTATTGTTGGAACCTTGGAACATTATAAAAGTGGTTTTGAGAAAAGGGAAATTTGGATGGCAAAAGAGGAGACTTTGCAATTTTGTTCCTAGAGTTATTCAACCTATTATGAAGGTTATACACTCCAAAAAGTGGGCTATATGGTTCTCGAGATTTTAAAAACCAAATAAAGAATAAAAAGGAAGAACAAGGGGGATTGAGGGATTTCTTAAATTCCTTTAAGTGTTCTTTGCCCTCAGAGGCTCACTAGATGTTTCATGTCGTCCACAAATGCCTTAAGAATGCACAATGATGAAAAGAATAATCCTAGTTCACCTAGTTCTACCTTGGAAGTAATTGAAGTGGATTAGGGTTCATGGTTTTTCTGTTAAGTATAAATTAAGTAGAAATTTTGTTAGAGTAACCATAAGGTTTTCAAGCCTCCCCTTCATCTTCAAGCGAGGAGGTATTTATAGATGATGGATGGGTGTATAGAGCCAAACAAATGGTTTTGGTTACATAGTGTCCGTGTCAAATCACAAAGAAAGAGATGGATCTAGGGTTTTCATGCAAGCTGTATAACCAAGAATGGGTTATAAATCCATTTATCAAGGGTATACAACCCTAGGGTTTTAGAGGGGACTAGTTCTGAAATGTTCTCCTACTAGGGTTTAAGGTAAGGTTATATAGCATAGGAGTGGACTATACAACCTTATTTTGTAGGTTGTAAAACCATGTTAAATGGGTTATACAACTCATTAATCGCAACAGGTAGATTGGGCATTAGTTTAGGCCTTTAGTCTTAGGGTTGGTGTCGGGTTCTTCCAAGGTTTCCTAAGGCCTTATTTCTCTTCCTTTGGCTTTTCCCCTTTTGCATTTTAAAGAATGTATTTAGTGATTCTCATCGCTAGGCTTTGCATCCTGAGGCTCAGAGTCTAATGCTTACAGTTTTCCCCTGCTTTGTAGGGCTTCGAAAATAACATTTGATAAATGACTGTTTGAATAAGTCTTAAAAAAGCAAAATAAGGAATGTAAATATTAGTAAATATATCAAAGGAAAAGGGTCTTTAACAGCTCTTCGAGTAGGTATTAAAGTTTGTTCTAACAACTTTCTAGCAAGTACTATAATGCTTATTGTAATTCCAATAGTTCTCTAATAGGTATTGAATTTCATCTAACAGCTCTTCTAGCAGGCTCCAGGTGCTCTTGTATGTTTCAACAGTTTTCTAACAGGTACTGAGGTGGTTCTGGAATCTTTTTAATAGATGCTAGGTGTTCTTGTATACTCCAGCAACTCTTTAGCAGGCACTGGATTTCTTCTGGCAGCTCTTCTAATAGGTACCAGGTGTTTTTGTATGCTCCAACCATTTTCTAGTTGGTATTAGATTAGTTTTGGCAGCTTTTCTAGCATGTACCAGTGTTTGGTAATTAGCATATTGTAATCACTAGTGTTTTTGAATTTTTTCCTTATAAGTGATTCAGCCTTTCTGACTGATGATTCTAACTCAGGGAGACCCCTTTTGGGTGGTTCTTACGTTATTTGTGCCTTTCTAACATCTTCAAAGGTAAATTAATATTTCCATAGCCATTTTGACTACTCTAGGGATTTATTTCTATTTCAGGGTAATCGACCTAGACTTGGATGCTGCATGAAGTGCTTTTGTAGGTTTTGATATCTCCGAGTCATAGAATCTTTCTTTGAAAAATTTTTTGAGATTTCAAAAAAGGTCAAATTTGCCATAAATGGTATTTTAGTAATCTGATTATGAATCAGGAAGGTTGGATTGGCCTAAAAGCAACTGGTGTAATTTGGTAATTTGTTTGATGTTCTAGGTTATTGAATTTGTACTTTAGGCTTTCTTGAGAAGCTATGGTCACTTTGGTAAATTTGTTATTTTGAAAATTTAGGTAACTTAAGGTATTTTGGTAAATTAGATATTTTAGGGCCTTTAAGCTGGGCTTCTTTAAAAAGAAAAGAAAATAAAAAAAGATATCATGCTAAAAAAGGGACGCAAGTTAGGCTCAAGGAGCTTAAAAGGGAATAGTGCTTGAGACTTGAAAAGGAAAGTTAGGCTTGAAGAGGCCCATCTTGAGCTCACCCGCTTACGTGTTTGTATAGCTCTAAAGGTGGTATGTATAGACTTGGGGTTTGTACAAACCAGGCTTGCTATAAATACCCCTGTAAAAGTGACCCTCCTCATTTGTGTTATTTCTCCTCTCTCTCTCTCTCTCTCTCTCTCTCTCTCTCTCTCTTATTTCTCTTTTTCCCATTGCTGAATATCACAATGATGAGACATATGTTGTCTAAGAGAAGTTCCTTGATGAGAACGTTGTCACACCGGATGCCCTAGAGTAGTTGTGCTCCTAGTGGGGGCTTGAGTGGGTAAGCCCTTGAAAGATGCAGTCGCAAAGATGATCTTACTCGGTTTTCCATAGTTGGTGACACACTGACGATCTACAATCTATATTGTCACCTTGTAGGAGGTACCTAGAAAGCAGTATGTATCCTTTTCCTTTTATTTTATTTTATCTTATTTATTTTCTGCCTCTCTTGCCATTGTAGATTTTAGGTGATGCCCTATAATTTTATTTTTTGCCTATGAACATTAGGTTACCTTATAAAATATTTAGAGATAACTTTTAGGACACTTACCATTTACTTTTAGTGAAATTTTTATTTTGTATGTTGGTTTGGTGGGTTACCTCAATTTATGTGTATTTAGACTCTATTTTGTGGCCTACCCAAAGAAAGATCAAAATTAATTTGTCAAATAATCCATGCTAGATTAGGATACGTGCTTGAGATAAATTATCCATTTATTTATTTGTTCTGTTAATTTATCAGTCTCATGATACTTTGCTTATGATTACTGAATTAGACTTAGGGTTTCTGTTAAATTTTATCAAAAATATTTTAACTATTTTTTTTGCAAGGGATTGTTGCCTTCCATAAGGGAGGCGAAGTGGCAGGCCTTACTCAAGAGTGGCTCCGTACACTGTATCCTTAGGTTGTGGCCTATATAGAAGGGAGTGGGGTTTAGACCTTTTTATGCATTATGCATGCTACTATAGAAGGCTTCTAAGATTGACTCAATAATGGCACACTTGCTTTTCGAGCAATGGATGGACACGACCCATACCTTTCACCTTTCACCTACCCTTGATAGAAGAGACAATGATCATACTCGGGGATTTCACATGCTTGATTGGGTTGTACTTCTCGGTTATTGCTCTGCTTATAGATTCTAGTATGCATGAGCCAACACTTTAGATGGACTACTTATTACCTTGGATACATTCCCCAACTTAAAAGGAGCTAGATTATATCGAGGTCTAGCATACTAGCTAATGCACCTAGGGTCACTGATGATAACTCAGATGACATGATAGATCAACATGTTCTTTGTTTCTCATTATACGCTTTGTTGGGGTTTTATTCTCGAATGCTTCCAATGTAGCTGAGGTTTGTCCTATACCAGTGCTATAGGACTTGGGGCTACTCCACCATTTTGATTAGGGGTCCGCGACACTGTATATCTATATTGATACCTTGACAGGTGTTCTCGAGGTAGGAGGTAAATGTGTGACGCTTGATGGGTGTTTATTGCGAGTATCTTTCAACTCTCTTATTTGTCTTTGTCTATTTCTATCATTTTTTTTTGTCTTATGCAACATTTACTGACAAGTATGAGACGTTGAGTTGTGCTTGCTATAGGGGGTCGACCTTGAGGCTAACGTGGAGGACCATTGCCCCTATTTTTTTTATAGTGGAGTGAGGTGACCTCCATAGAGTCCTTCATGGTTAATAGGCACACCCATTTGAACATGCTCACCCTCAACTAGATATTTCTTCTTGTAAACATAAAGTTGCATGAATTGATTGCTTATTTATGATTATTTGATCTTATACTTACAATGATTGTTAGTCTTCGGTGCAGATGTGCCTTGATTGGAGGGGTCCTATAGAGGCGTGGCCATTGGAGGTGGCAAAGGCAAATGCCATCTCCTATGGTTAATAACTGATGGTGGGGCCTTCCATCAGTGAGTGGTACTTGGGTGAGTGCATCTTCCATTGGCATAAGGGCTTGCACTCTCAACCTACCTTGTAGTGCCTTCCTACTAGCATGTTTTAGGCGATAAATCTATAGGAAGGTGGTGAGCTTGAGGCAACACTTGGCTTCATGCCTGGAGAGTAGTTAGTATATAATAGGGTCTTGTATAGGTCCTAAATAATTGGAGCACTTGTCAAGAGCTTCTCTTTATCAGACGCGACTATTCAGAAATTTCCTCAACATATGGTTGATGAGGGGATTGTCTTCTAGCATGGAAGTTGGGGCACTACCCCACAGGTTGCTTGGAGACCTACTACTTTCACTTTTGTATCTAGCACTACTGCAGCTCAAGCCCACAAATGGGTTTATGGATCGACTTCAGGGGGTTTAAAGCTTGTAGTAGTGGGTGATCTAGCTTCTATGCCAAATAGCCTGACAGAGTCTTGCATGACTTCATTAATGGGCTCTATGATGTTTTTGCACATCACTCGATCATTTACATATTTGAGATGATCGAGGCTACTCACGTGAGTATCCCCTTCTTTTCTTCTTTGTTCCTAGCTATGATGTAGGATTTATTATAAAAAATTATTCTTTTTCTCTATTTGCAGATTCCTCGTGTTCAAACAGAGGCTATGGTTGATATGATTATTGCCCTGAAGAGGGCTGTGATGTAGCATATGCACATTATATAGGTTAGTAAGAAAAAACACATAAAAAATACAAAGGCACTACATGCATGCATGCTTATAGTTTGTGTTTAAAGTGTTTTATGTCCTGTCCATCCTAACCCTCATGTTTCTTATCGGAGATTTATCCAACATCTGAACCACAAGATCGAAGTTAAGTATCAATGCTTGATGGAAGTGGATATAGAGATTGAGACCCTGACTCAGGCAGCCACAAATATGGGGTATGTGGCTGCTGATGAAGTGGCCGATTCAGAGGTATCACCTTTAGGGAGCAGTGAGAGCTGAGCTTAGGAGGCCCTTACTTAGTCTCTAGGATTTTCCTTTTTCTTCCTTTATCATTATAGTATAATTCAATTTTTGCTGATGTTTTGCACAATTGTATAGTTTTATAAGGCGATTTGAGGACCTTAATTTTGGGATATTTGTTTAGATACTTAGATACCTTTAGGATACACTAAGGTGATTTTACTTATATTTTTTGTTAGACTCAGTAGCTTTTGGCTTTTCAGTCTAAAAAAATGATTATGACTTTTGATTTCATGTTTTGAGTGTTTGTTGAACCATTGGTCAATACTTGTTTATACATATGCCTTTTAGTGTAGGTACAAATGATGTTTAAGGTACAAAAGGGAGGCTGCCAAAATTTTCTAGGAGCTGGGAGGGCTGTACAACCCAAGATAAGTTATGTATAGACCTGCTCAAGGGTTGTACAAACCTATTGAGTTGTTTATAGTTGTCAAACACTAGTTAGCCTCTATAAATACCCATTTTGAGTATGTTATTTACATTTGCCATTTCCAGCCTCCAAACTATGTCAAAAGCATTTCTAAGGTCTCTCCAACCTCAGATCTGGCCTAATCTGCCATGGACAAGTCTTTTAGCTCTTCATTATCTTTTTTTTTTTTTTTTTTTCATCTTAATGCATATTTCCTGCTGGCAGCTTGCGATTTATGGTATTCCACTACCCATTCCTTTCATTTTAGAGATATAGAGATACAGAGATTTACTCTTTATTGGAGAACTTCGGTGCTATTCTCGATTATCATGTCACATTTGCAAACTAGATTGCACTGTCTCAGATGGATTACCCATATGTTCAAATGATGATAGAGTTGTTCGACATGCGGTATCAGGAGGTACCCAGGTATACATTGGGCGAGGAGAAAATCCTCATAGCTCATTTTCTTACACTCTTCCCCTCAGGGGCCATGCTTGGGCAACTCAGGCTCGTATTATATCAACCATTTTGATGGGAAGTATTTGCTATGAAGGGAGGATGGGGAGATTGATCTACAAATTTTACCATTTCTAGAGGTAGGAAGGACTCCCATATTGGTGATCTTAGGCAAGACCATCATCGGTCTAGACAGCGTGACCCTCGGTGTCAGTGATTCTTTCATAAGGAGTTCATTACTGGTTCAGGTTAGAATTCCTCTTACAACATTATTGTTGTTGTTATTGTTGTTATTGTTGTTGTTGTTGTTGTTGTTATTATTATTATTATTATTATCATTATTATTATTATTATTATTTCTTTTTTTTTCTTTTTTCTATTATTATTTTTTTACGCCTTAATTTTTGCTTGTATCGCCCTTGTGGGGTTTCAATCTAGTGAGACACTCATTTTTTCTTAGGCCACCCTTTCAGGTTTTCAACCTAAGAGTATATTATTTTTATTTTTTTCTTTTCATTTTTTTTAAATATGGTTGTAAGAGAGGTTGGGACTATTGGTTACCCGAATTGTGGACGCGAGGCCTTATTACCTAGAATACCATTCAAATTGATGTTTATCGAGGCCAACCACTACTAGAGCTGAGTGGATGTCTCGCATTACTTTCACTGACATCCATTGAAGCTGTTTGTGGTGGAATTTATCCTGTGTTATCCTGAGGACTTATAGGAATTGCATCATTCTTCTTGCCTTGTTTTCAGAAATATTATATGACCTCACTCATGTGTGCCACCAGTTTAGCGCTCCTCAGTCTGAGGTACCATTTCTCCCATTTTTTTAGAGGGTCCCTTGTCCTGGCTTTTCCTAGATAGGGTTGAGGCTACATGGACTAATCGTTATATCTATGACTTATATATTAGTAGAGATCCTCAATGGACTATATAGCATGGTTCCACGACCTTTAGAGCTAGATGCATCCATTTATGGATAGTAGATAATGATCTTTTTATGGAAAATACTATCTTATGTTTAATTCTAATATAAGGACATGTATGCTTAATTTTACTTTAAACACACAAATGCACTTCCCTTTGATATTATGCTTAACACGAATCATTTACATTTTTCACATTACACATTAATTTAATGCATGTTCTCTACTTTTAATCTTAGCATATTAGATCATGTAATTGTCTTGCTCAATGCCTCTTTCTTACTAGTCCTCAGTCCTTCTGTTGTAGTTTAGTAATGTCGTCGTTTGTCCGTTAGTGTCCTATCACACTCTCTCGACTTTTACTTGCATATATTTTGTTTTTATACTTTAACTTTTGCCTAAGCCACTCTTTCGGGTTTTCAACTTAGCGAGCTTATATATTTTCTCTTTTTTCTTTTCTTTCTTCTATATATATATATATATATATATATATATATATTGGTCATGGGTTGAGAATGGGAATTGAACTCTATGAGATCTAATCTCCTGTTGTTCCTCACTAGCTCAGTGGTAGAGTGGTCGACTGTTAACTGACTGGTCGTAGGTTCGAATCTTATATATATATATATATACCCTAACTTTTACCTAAGCCACCCTCTCGAGTTTTCGACTTAGCGAGCTAATTTCACTTTTCTGACACCTCACACAAAGTATTTTTTCTACTTATTGAGGTTCACTAGCTTGATGAATTTATTCCCATCCATATTTGCTGATTTCACCACACCACCTTAGTATATCTGTTTGAACCATGTAGAGTGCTTCCTAGTTCGATTTGAACTTCTCTCGAGGATCCTAAGTCTATGGTCAGACTCCCTTTAACATTAAATCACTGACCTTTATCATATTTGGCTTGATTCTCTAATTAAACATGGGCCATCCTGACTTGATACAATCATATGCGATATAAGCCTTCATTCTCTCCTCATCTAGCAGAGTTAGTTGTTCAAATTTACTTTTCATCCATTAGTACTCGGGAACCCCAGATTCAACTAATACTTATAAATACTTTTCTTTTAACTCAATTGGCAATACCTGCCTCTATACCATATACTGAGGAGTACGACATCATCCTAATCGATGTCCTTATCATAGTTGAATAACCCCACAGGGCAAATGGTAACTTTTCAGAATAGTCTCTATATGTTTCAACCATCTTGGGAAGGATGTTTTTTACATTCTTATTTCTCACTTCCACTGCTCCATTAGCATGTGGCCTATAAGGTGACGACTTATGGTGAGCTACTTTATATTTTTACAACATGACCTTGACTTTTGCTTGGAAATGGACACCATTATCTGCGACAACATGGTGTAGCACATTGTAGCGACATATGAGGTTTTTCTCAATAAATTATGCCATCTATTTTGCCCCCAACTTACCAAAGTCTTTGGTCTTTACCCACTTTAAAAAGTGGTCCATTGCCCCTATAATATGCCTATGTCCCCATGTAAAACTCAACCTAATTTCTCCAATTACGTCAATGCCCCATGCTGTAAACAACCAAGGTAAGGCTAGATTCTATAACTTAGTCAATGGCAAACGATTGAGGCTACCCTAGACTTGTCATTTGTGACAACTTTGAACCTTCTGAATATAATTGTGTTCCATAATAATCCAGTAATATCCCAATCTTATAATTTTCTTTACCAATACTTTCCTATTCATATGGGGTCCGTAAATTCCCGCTTGTACCTCCTTCATGACCCTACTAGGCTCTTCCTTTAGCAAACATCACAAATGGACCGTATCAGACATCCTTTTATACATTACACTATCATAGACGATAAATCATGAAGATAACCTTTAAATCTCCTTTTTATCCTTATTCTTAGCCTTTTCAGGGTATTCACTACTCTCCAAGTACCTTGTGTAAATCAAAATACCAGGAACAATTCCCTAATAACACTTGCATCATTCATTTATCCATATGTCATGGTGTCCCAAACTGAAAGGTGATCATCAGTTTCATGGGCATCACTTCTAGCCCATCTCAAATAGAGACTAGAGTGGCTAAGGCACCAACCATTACATTTTCTTCCCTCGACAAATGATGGAATGTGACCCTTTAAAAATTCTACACCAACCCCTTTACATGCTCTACATATGGGCCTAAACATTATTCTTTCAACTCCTATTTGTTCATTGCCTACACAATGATTAGCAATGAGTCCCCAAACATGTTTACCATTTCAACACTTATTTTCTTTAGATTTTTGAGTCTGAGTGCACATGCTTCATACTTTGCCATGTTATTGGTTGCCTTATAGTCGAGCTTTTTAGCCATAGGGAAGAGTTCTCCTTTTGGGGAAATTAAAATCACTATATGCTTGCTCCTTTCTTATTCATAGCTGCATTGAAGTATACTCTCCATCCTTGAGGCTCAATTGCTCCAGCCCTTTATTTGAGAATTTAGGAAGTTTAGAATCTCCTTCTTTGAGAGGTTGTTATGACAAGTACTTTGAGACTACTCATCCTTTAATTACCTTCATAGTCACATACCTAATGTCAAATTCCATTAACAAAATCAACCACTTGGCTAGTTTTCTAGTCAAGGAGAGAGCCTCATGTAAGTACTTGGTCGAATCAAGCATTACAATCATTTTCATGGAACATGATTGAAAATAGTGCCTTAACTTCTTTGTCACCAAAACTAATGATAGCCAGTTCTTTTTCACTTGATTATACTTTACTTCATAAGACTATAACTTTTTATTGAGATAGTACACTGTATGTTCATTCCTTATTTCATCTTTCTTAACTAACATTACACCAACAAAGCTGTTTTATACTGTTAAATATAAGGTTAGTGGTTTTTCAGGCTTATATGGCTTTAATAGTGGTGGGTTAGTCATGTACTCTTTTATTCTCTTAAAGGCTTTTTGGCACTGTTCATTCCACTTTACTAGCTGATCCTTCCTTAATAGCTTAAAGATCGACTCACAAATGGAAGTTAGTCTTGCTATGAATCGGGTAATATATTATAAGCGACCTAGGAACCTTAGACTTCCTTCTCTATCTTAAATGTGGGCATATCTTGAATTGCCTTTATGTAATTTGGATCCATTTTGATACCTTTTTCATTGACCACATGTCCTAATATATTACCAAAGGTGGTCTTAAACTCACACTTCTTCAAATTCAACCTCAAGTTGTATTTATCAAGTCTCTTTAAAAACTTTTCCAAAGCTTTAAAGTGCCCTTCCCTTGTTTTTGATTTCACCATCATGTATCTACATACACCTTCACAGCTTTATGGATTAAGTCATCCAACAGGGCAGTTACCATTCGCTGGAACACCACTTCTGCATTTTTCAACCTAAATGGCATCATTTATAGCAATGTCCCCTATTTTATGAAAAAAGTGTTTTTTTTTACTTTATTTGTGATAACCATGATAATTTAGTTGTATTCAGAGAATCCATCCATAAAGGAATACATAACATAGGTTGCAACACTATCGATTAGCACATCAACATGTGACAAAGGAAAGTCATCCTTTGGGCATGCTTTATTCAGGTCCCTATAGTCAATACACATCCTCACTCTCCCATCCTTCTTCGGTACCAGTACTATGTTGGCTAGCATTTCGGGGTAGTCCACTATCTTTAAGAATTGGGCATTTAGTTGCTTTGCTACTTCTTCCTTGACCAACTAAGCCCACTTAAGTCTCATTCTTTGAAGCTTCTGTTTTACTAGTTTCATGTGCATATAGGTTGAAATTCTGTGTTATGCGATTCGCCTATCAATCCTTAGCATATCTTCATACGTCTAAGCAAAAACCCTTTTGTACTTCCTGAGTAACTGTTCAAATTTCCTTCACTCCTCTAGTGTGACATTATTGGTGTTGTCCCTAGGCACCAAGAAGGGGGGTTGAATTGGTGTTTTAAAAAATTTAAAATAGAGAATAAGGGAGAAGGTAAGAATAATAATGGACACAGATTTTTATAGTGGTTCGGGCAAAACAATCCCTACATCCACTC
>CATIWR010257176.1:0-22016 GCA_949677035.1 Omphalea diandra | reverse complement strand
TGTTCGCCAGAATTTTTTCCACAATGATCCTAGGAATTTTGCTGATGTTGGAGGTGGTGTCCTGGGGTGCAGAGGGTTCCATTCCAGTTTCAGAACCACTCAAGGAGGCTTATCTCTGAATATAGGTATTAATATTTAACCGCATTATGATGTTTAAAGTTTCAAGGTTTTGTTTTTGTTGTGTTTTTCACTTGCTGCCTTTCCGTCTTATCAGATGTATCTACCACCATGATTATTCAGCCTGGTCCTGTTGTGGATTTCCTAATTGCCAACCAAAATGCCAGGGATCCCTTTCAATTGGATTGGGCTAAAGTACTTAAATTTGTGAATTGATGTCAGTGTCAGCCTGCTATTTTCTTTTTTGCTCTAGGATTTCTGATTTGATTCTTTGGTCTGTTGACAGGCAAAGCGAACTCTGAAAAATCTGAGAATTAAAGCAAGTCCCTCCAATCAAGAATACAAGATAACTGGTTTGAGTGAGAAACCTTGCAAAGAGCAAACGTACGCTTCTTCTTGGTCTTACAGCACACACGCACACTCACACACACAGAGGCCTGTCTGCCTTTCATCTATGAACAACTTAATATATTGAATACTTGACATCACATCTACTACTGCTTTCTGTAGCTTTGAATTAAAGCAAAGAGGTGGAAGTAATGGGAATAGTGAGACAGTTGAGTTAACAGTATATGAGTATTTTGTTAACTATCGCCATATAGAATTGCGCTATTCTGCTGATTTACCATGCATCAATGTTGGGAAGCCAAAGCGCCCTACTTATATTCCAATTGAGGTGAGCTGAGCCATTTATTTAATTGTCTGTCTATATGTACATTGACTCTAATTGGCATGGATTTTGTTTTCTTTTAGCTTTGTTCTTTGGTGTCCTTGCAACGTTACACAAAAGCTCTCAATACTCTTCAAAGAGCTTCTTTGGTGGAGAAATCAAGACAAAAGCCACAAGAGAGGATGTCTGCCTTATCAAATGTAGGTTTCTTTCCTGAACTTTCTGACTTGTGTGATTTCAGAATTATTGAGCCGTAATTTCATGGATCATTTTTCTTACAGGTTTTGAGAAGCAGCAAATATGATGCTGAACCTATGCTACGATCATGTGGCATTTCAATCAGTACCAGCTTTACTCAAGTTGAAGGCCGTGTTTTGCCAGCTCCAAGGGTACAAGTCTAACTTGATCTTTCATTTGGTTATTTATTTATGTTTTTGTGTCTATGCCATCTTAAGTTGCAGTTTGATTATAGTTGTGATTTGTGGTGATGAAGTTTACTTTAAAGCTTACAATTTTTACATCTTTTTTTTCTTATCAGCTAAAAGTAGGCAATGGCGAGGATTTATTTCCCCGAAATGGGCGCTGGAATTTTAATAACAAGGTACTTGTTTCAATTTCTTTTTCATTATGGTTTGGATTTCCTCTCTGACTAACATGGAATTACTCTGAAGAAACTTGTGGAGCCATGCAAGATAGAGAGGTGGGCTGTTGTGAACTTTTCAGCACGTTGCGATGTACGTAATCTTGTGCGAGATCTGATGAAATGTGCAGGCATGAAAGGAATTGTACGTCTCCTCATTTTGTTAATTCACCTCATTTTGTTTAAATTAGTAACATGTATATAATTGTACTTGACTGCCACTCGTTATGCTAAGCTGTGCTTGTAGCCAATAGACGATCCTTTTGATGTGTTTGAGGAGAATCCACAGTTCAGACGTGCTCCGCCTACAGTTAGAGTGGATAAAATGTTTGAAGATATACAGTCTAAACTTCCTGGTGCTCCAAAGTTTCTCTTGTGTTTACTTCCAGAGAGGAAAAACTCTGACTTATATGGTTGGTAATTTGATCCTGTCTTACATTTTCTATAGTGAAGTTCTTTTTGCTCATCTTTGGTCACTGAAAATTAATTGAATGTTGAAGGTCCTTGGAAAAAGAAAAATCTAGCTGAGTTTGGAATTGTCACACAGTGCATTGCACCTCAGAGGGTCAATGATCAGTATTTAACTAATGTCCTCTTGAAGATCAATGCAAAGGTAAGGCACAATACAAGTATGTGTTTTCTTTTGATTCTTTTGTCCTTTGCTTTCCAGCCAACACTTTTCCTCATTTTATCTACCATCTTTTGAGACACAATGATGTTTTTGATTATTGTGGGGGGCTGCCAGTTAATATGGCGTATATTTTTCTAAATTTGTTGCAGCTCGGTGGGTTAAATTCTTTGTTGGTGGTGGAACATTCTCCTTCTATTCCATTGGTTTCTAAGGTTCCTACAATCATCATTGGGATGGATGTATCACATGGATCTCCAGGGCATTCTGATATTCCATCAATAGCTGCGGTACAATTGCTGGTTCTGGTTTATTTTGAATGCTTTGAAAAATTAATCTTCAAGTTGATGTAATTTTGTTTTTTCTGGTTTGTATTCATTGTAAAAATTTGTAGGTTGTCAGTTCCAGGCAGTGGCCATTGATTTCTCGCTATAGGGCATCTGTGCGTACACAATCTCCGAAGGTTGAAATGATTGACTCACTGTTTAAGCGAGTGTCTGACACTGAGGATGAAGGGATGGTTAGGTGGGATTTTATCTTATAACTAGTCACAAGTGTTTAACTGAATTTGTTGACATTAGAAGGCGTCGGAATTTATATAATGCAATTATTTTCCCTTGTTTACAGGGAACTTCTGTTGGACTTTTATAATAGCTCAGGAAAAAGGAAACCTGATCAGATAATAATATTCAGGTATAGTTTTTCTTTTACATTAAGCAATGAATGACCATTTACAGTGTCTTATTTTCATTTCAAATCCTAGTAAAATTTGTGGTTCTGTTAGTTCAGATGTCTAAATAAAAGAAAATGAAAAAAAATTGTTTTGAAAGAGATTAGATGTCTAAAGAGAACATGTGATCTCTGGAAAAACATATCCCCCAGCATGTATTGACTTTATATTTTGCTGTTCTCTGTTTATTTAATATCTGTTAGGGCAAATATTTAATACATTTCCTCATTTTTGTAATGATTTCATGTAGTGATGGATGAGAAGAAAACTTCAAATTTTTGATGCATGATGTTGTATTCCTCGAACTGTCATAATGCCAGTATTTGAATCAACATCTAATATATGAGCTTATATTGTAATATCTTGTACTCAGGACTAAGATATTATCACATAACATCATCCTATGTCATATGTACTGATGTAGTGTGTATCATGCTGCATTGGTTGGCTTACCTTTCTTGGTTGAATTCTACAGTTTTATTGGTTGCTCTATACCTGTATAATTTTTTAAATATTATGGTTTGCATGATTATTTTCAGTAACTTTGGATTTGTAAGTCGAGTCACAATTTCTCTCTCTGCATGTGTGTGTGTGTCTGTTTTTTTCCTTTTTTTTGTGAATCTTTTTTTTGCTTGCTTGTGGCTGTTTTGCTGCTGTTCATGTTAGTTTATGTGTGCTTCAAGTGATGAGTCTATCCAATTTTGATCACTATGCTTTTGTATAGGGATGGCGTAAGTGAATCACAGTTCAATCAAGTGTTGAATATCGAACTGGATCAGATAATTGAGGTTGAAATCAATACACTCAAATTGCCAATTATCTTATGACAAGTGTCTTTAGTAATATGAAGTGGAAAACTTCATATTGATTTTTACAGGCTTGCAAGTTTCTTGATGAGAAATGGTCCCCTAAGTTTGTGGTGATAGTTGCTCAGAAAAACCATCATACAAAATTCTTCCAGCCAGGAGCTCCAGAAAATGTTCCACCTGGTAAACCTCTGAATTATTCCTACTTTAGAATAGTTTCATAGACATGGAGTTGTAATATACTTTTTACTATTTTCTGTTTTAGGTACTGTCATTGACAACAAAATCTGTCATCCAAGGAACAATGATTTCTATCTCTGTGCACATGCTGGAATGATTGTGAGTATTAACAAACATATAATGCTTTGATATTTTATTTGAACTTGGTTGATGATACTTGTATTTCGAACACAAATTTTGGTATTTTACTTGAACTTCAGTATTTAATTCAGACTTTCATCTCCTAATATCTTACTGTAGGGGTGAGTATAATTCACTATTTGAACTTGGTTGATGATAATTGTATTTCGAACACAAATTTTGGTATTTTACTTGAACTTCAGTATTTAATTCAGACTTTCGTCTCCTAATATCTTACAGCAGGGGTGAGTATAATTCATTTAAACTGAATTATGGAATCTGAACCTACAAATTGTAGTCAATTCAATGTGGTTAGGTTTTCAAAATTAAGTAATTAGTGTAGTTATGTTTTCACTATTAAAAACCAAAGGTCTTAGTTCGTTTTGTGTTTTGAGGTAGGTTTTTTGCCAAAATTAAACCCTAATTTGAAGAAATTGGGACCAGGGACCCAATTAATTGAATGTAAAGAATAGTAACCCGCACTTGCAAGACGGATCTGTATATAGGTTAACTTTCTTGCATCGCCATGACTGGGTAATGTTGACATCTTTCCATTTCAATGACAATTACATTGAACAACAGAAAGATATGAACAGTCCCTTTAACTTTTGTACTTTTGTTATCCTGTTGTAGAAGGCAAGCGTACCAGTCCTTGGTTTTTTATTCTTCTGTATTCAAAAAGGCTAGTATTACTCAATTATTGGATTGTGGCGATTATTTAGATGGTAACTTTTCTCCTGTTGTCAGTATTAACTATGGTTTTGACCAATTATTAAATATTGCATTTTGTCTCTAATGATTATGATTTGGTATGAATTTGTTTATCAGATATTTTTATTTAATTGGTGATCACTATGAACATTTTGGAAATTTCACTTATGTAATAATTGTATATGTTCTATGTAACTGTGGAAGTTGTAGTTTATACAACAATTGTATATGTTGATGCAAAATAAGTATGTTAGTCATGTATAGTTGATTATTCATTTTCTCTCTTTTCATAATGTGATTGGTTTTGTAATAGCTGAGTATGCTGTATTTTCCTCTTGCTATAGAGAAAGGGTGTAGGGCGGCAAAATTGTTGTGCAATTGAAATTACTGTTACGAAATATTAAGGCTGAAATTTTAAGATCATGGTTGGTTCTCACAAGGAATCAATGGTGTTATACTCGTGATGTTTCTGTATCTATATCTACTCAGGGAACTACAAGGCCTACGCACTACCATGTTTTATTGGATGAGGTTGGCTTTTCAGCAGATGATCTGCAGGAACTTGTGCATTCTCTGTCATATGTGTGAGTAGATTTTTAAATTTGCTCATTGATTGTTACATGATATATTTGAAGATTCTATGAAATGCAAAAATTGGTCTGAATGATTTCTGTAGGTATCAAAGAAGCACAACTGCCATTTCTGTAGGTATGTCAATATTTCTTCTATCAGTGTTTTTGTTGTAGGATGGTTTCGTTGAGAACATGTTTCTTGATATGATGCCATTGTGTAATAATGTGGAATATTTGGTAACTTGTTCAAAATATTATCTTTAAGGTTGGTGACTGTTGTTGCATCAGTGCACTTTGCTTCGATATGTTTTATTTCAACATCTGGAACTCTTAGGTTCCATTTGGAATAAATCATTAAATCATGCGAGAGAGGGAAAAAAAAATCTTTCATAGAATTCTTTCACTTTGGAAATAGGATTCTTTTGTTTGAAATAATTTTTAAAGTAATAGAATTCAATTGAATTCTAGTATTTGAAATAGATCTATAATAAATTAAAATCATTTTATTTTTTTAACTACCTTTTTTTATATTAAACAAAGACTCAACCAAAGCTACAAGGGTAGTAAAATAATTTACTTTGATATGTTTGGTTACATCAAGAACTGAGAAATGAAATTCCATTCCTAAGATGGGTGTCTTATGATTCTAATGTTTTTATTTGGTATCTATTTCAACACACAACATAAAAAGTTTTCATAATTAGTTCTATGAATAATAATCTTGTGTTCTATAACCAAAATAAATCAATTTAGCAATGATTCCAAGCATAGGAAGAACATTCTAATCCTTCCGGAATCTCATTGTTAAGTTTTTGAAGCAAATTAAGGTATTAAACATGAAAATAGTCGTTCCATTTCCTGATGTGTCAAACGTGCCTTGTGTCTATTTTAATTGGAATGAATTCTCAATATTCTATGATTTTTGGCTAAATACAATTTTCTTATCAAATGATTTCTCTTTAAGATGAAAAAATTGACTTATTTTAAATATATTCTTTCTAAATTGAAGGACTATTACACAAGAATTCATTTCTTTTCAATTCTTCAAGTCTGAGTTGCATCGATTCCTTATTTTAGCTTCTCAAGTTTATTCATATTTTATACTGTTTCTTCAGTTGCTCCAATATGTTATGCTCACCTGGCTGCCACTCAGATGGGACAGTTCATGAAATTTGATGATATTTCTGAGACATCATCCAGCCATGGCGGTATGACTTCTGCTGGAGCTGTTCCTATCCCTCAGCTGCCCAAATTGGAAGACAAAGTTTGCAATTCCATGTTCTTTTGCTGAGGCCTCTGAGCCAATCTCTGCTCATGTAAAAAGTTTAACTTACGTACACATGGCTTTTGGGATTTTGACGCTCCTTTCATGTGTAGGAATTAAAATCTCTTTGTAGGTTAGTCTGTGTCTTAGACACAGAACTACCCCTGCATTGAGGTGTTTTAGTTCATTGCCTTGACAGCTTTAGGAAGCTGCCTGTATGTAGAAAACTTGGAAAGGCGTTTGTGACTAAGCCATGTTTTGCTGTAAGGCTCTTGTTTATGAATTACGATTGGAATGTGTCTAGTTCTTATGTTACTGCCTAATCGATGGTTTTGCCTGAATTCTACTAAGGGCATGTGTTAGGATGATGTTTCTATACCATGATAGGGACTAGTAACTGACGACGTGGGTGGAATTTAAGTGAAGCTTCTTTTGCCCCCAGCATTTCATATTTTAGATAACAATAGTAGGCCTGTAGACTGGACGATGTTAGAGGGGCAAAAACTTTAGGCGATGATACTCAAATCTATGTAATGCAGCCATTGTCTTTCTTGGCACAACACAGACACCCAAGTTCTCTTGGCGCAACACTCAAAAGCAGTCCAGCAACAATGGAGGTTTCAAAGTCAAAGGAAATTTGACTAAGGCATACAAGAAAAACATGAATTGCTTTTCAACTCTTTATTGCACTAAGTAACAGTGAGAATGCTGACGGATTCTTCATAAAGTTTATCTCAAGCACAGGTATTGCCTTATATAGGAGCAGGGATGGTTATATAAATCAGTTACCAAAAAAGTTACATGGTAGATTACTATTTTAAGGGCAGTTGATAAATTCAATTGTAAGGGCAGTTGATAACTTCAATTGCTAAGTCAATCTCGTATATCTTTGTCACAGCAACAGTAATTGCATGCTAAAGCCTTAGAAATTTGTCCAGTCTTCTTCTAAATTGTGCTAACAAAGCATTCAGGTCACAACTGCTTGGGGAAGGTCTTCCTTGTGCCATCTGTCTACCCTGCCTGTCCAATCACTAGCCAATCTGCATTAGTCCTTTGCTAGGGGTTGCTCACTAACCAATCTGTATCAGTCCTTTGCTAATGCCAACCGAGTGAATTCAGAATGCTCAAGTATAAGTCCTAATTCTAGACAAGACAACTTAACCAAGCTGCGTCCAACCACATAGTCAAGGCATGCCCAGCTCCATGCCAAATCTGCCCGTCCCATAGGCCTAGTATCCCAACCCATAGCTAGTCATGGCATCTAAGCATCAGAGGCTAACAGACCTCCCCCACTTGAAGAACAATGTTTTCAAAACCGAATCGAATTGTCTGGTCGGATTGGTAAAATTGAGAATTAGGTCAGTAATTCAGGTTTGGTTCAGTCTAAAAAATCGAACACTCAAAAAATCGATCAAATCAGGAAAATCACCCAATATTGAAAATCGAATCAAAATGATTTAACTTAAAACTATGTCATTTTGTGAAAAATTAAAAATTTTAACATTATACTATTTTACTCAAAATTTAAATTTTAAAAAATAGTTTTCATTAATTTGTTATATTCATTTTCATTACTTTATTATATTATATATTTTTACTTTGTAAAATATTATTTATATATTTTTCAAAAAATAAAAAAATATCTTATTGAATCAAACTGATCATATTGGCAAAATTAGGAATCAACCAGTCAACAATCGATCTTCAGTCCTGTTTTAAAAATATTATTGAAGAACTCGATTTTCTTATCAATAACTTCTTCAAGTAGGCTTCAACCTGCTTCTCAAACTGTCAAAGGTTTATGTCCCTTTCCTAAGAAGCTTGAGAGATCAGTTTTCCTTTCCAATGGATTATGTCTTTCGATTTTTCTTGCTTTGTTCAAAGGTTTTATGGTCCAAAATCCCCTCAACATCATTAACAAACTGTTTTCGAATGACCAGAGGGGCTCACTTGCCTTGTTCTCTCAATGGATTAGTCACATCTTCATGATGATATTGTAAGAAGCTTAAATGAAAAGTCGAATGAACCTTTAGCCATTTGGGCAATTAAAATTTGTAGGCAAAATTTCCTACGTTACTCATAATTCAAAGGAGCCATCCTACTTTGGAGTCAAGCCACAATGCATTGTTTTGTTATTGATTTTCTTTCAAATTTGGGAAGTCAGTTTTAGTAGTACCTTGCCCACATTGAACTTAAAGAGGCCTGAGCTTTCGGTCAGAATACTTTTTCATTCGATTGACAGCCTTCCTCAAACTGTCCTGGGCCTAAAACATTACCTGCTTGTTTCTAGCATACCTGTATGCTGCTGGACACTTTTCACCAATTTTCTGCTTGGCAACTTCAAGGAGAGTGTTTGGTTGATGTCCCAACACCAGCCCGAAGAGACTCAATTCAATGGCCGAAAATCTGTGCAAGTTGTAACAAAACAATGCAGTATCAAAAAACTCTAATCAATTTTTCTGGCTTGCCAAAACATAGTGCGTCAAATACTCCTCAAGCAAATGGTTATTCTTTCTATTTGCCCATTAGTTTGTAGGTGATAAGTATTAAAAAACTTCAAGTCTGTGCCCATCATGTTGAATAAGGTAGTAGAAAATCGACCAATAAATCTGGCATCCCTGTCATTCATAATATCATTTGAAACACCAAAATACTTCACCACATTTTGATAGAATTCAGGAACCATGTCAAAGGGGGCAAGTAGACGGGGCATCAATAAACATAACATACAACAAGCAGATGGGGAATCAAAAAACATAACATACGACAAGCAGACGGGGCATCAATAAACATAAGGTACTTAAAGAATTGGTTAACAACCATAAAAGTAGCCATATCATTTACCTTAGAAAATTCCCTAATGAAATTCATCAAATTGACTCTCGAGGTTTGTTTGGAATGGGCAAGGGTTATAGCAATCTAGCTTCCTTCTTTGTTTCAGACTTGTCTTGTTGGCACACAAGATAAGTCTTTACATAGAACTCAACATCGTTCTCCATGTTTGGCCAGAAGTAGGATTAAGATAAGAGAGTAAGCATTCTTTTGGAATTTGGATGTTTATCCTGATGAGCATCATGCGTCTCCTTAAGTAATTCCCTTTTCAGATTTCTAGTTGAAGGAACAAATAGTCTACCTTCTTTATAAACCAAGAAGTCATCTTTAAGCTAATAACACCTAAAAATACTATCCTTCACTTGATGTACTAACTTGCCATAGACAACACTATCAACACCCACAATTTTGATTCGAATAACCATGTCTGTATCAACTCGAGTCACAACATGCATGGTAGCAAATACCTCCTTTCTACTCAAAACATCCACAACTTGGTTATGCGTTCTAGGCTTGTGCTCCTACGCGAAATCATACTTACTAAGAATTCCCGCCGCTAAGGCTACTTTAAGGATAGCTTTTTCTGAGTTTTGAAGAATGAAAAAGCCACATTGTCGATGTGAACAACAAATTTTATGCCCAACAAATACACTCTCTAAGTCTACAAGCAATTATGATAGAAACCATCTCTTTCTTATGAGCTGAGTAGTTCTATTCGATAAAATTGAGTTTTCTGCTCTCAAAGGTAATGGGGTGGTTGCCTTGCACTAGCACTCCTCTCATTACTTTGTTGGAGGCGTCTCTGTGGACTTCAAATGGCAATTCAAAGTCATGTAACTGCAGAAATGGTTTTGAAGAAATGGAACCCTTGAATTTTTCAAATGCATCTTGACATTTCTCAGTCCATTCCCACTTTTCAACCTTTTTCAATGAGTCAGTTAGTGGGGCTACTCTTTTATAATAGCCAGTAATGAATTTTTCTATGGTAGTTTGCAAGGCCAGGGAAAGATCGAATTTCAGGGGCTTTTACTTAACAATTTCTTACATCTTTTTTGGATCCATCGACACTTGGTGATTGCTAACCAAATGGCCCAAAAAATGATCTCGTGCTCTGCAAACTCACACTTCTCCATCTTCACATAGGGTTGAAACTCTTGCAACATAGACAGTACCCTTCGCAGATGCAATAAGTGCTCTTCCAAAGTGTGATTGTAAATCACAACAACATCTAAATATACAAACAATAAAATCGTTAAGAAATTCATAAAGTACATCATTCGTAAGATTGCAAAAATTATCAGGGGTATTAGTAAAAGCAAAAGGCATGCCAAAAATTCATAAGTGCCATATCAGTCACACAAGTGGTCTTAGACTCATCTCCTTACCCAATTTTGACCTGCCATCCAGATCTCAAGTTGATTTTCGTAGACCAACTTGCCTTGCTCAATCTATCCATTAAATGCTGCAGCGGCGGGATTGGGTACTTGTTCCAGATGGTAATTCAGTGCCCGATAGTTTACACACATCCGCAAGAAAACCATCCTGTTTCTTTGGAAGAGAACATGAGCATCATATGGGACTTTAAAGGGATGAACGTAGCCAGCATCAAGTAACTCATTCAATTTTTTTACACCTCAGTCAATTCCAAAAGCGATATCCGATGTAGACGAGCAGGAGGGACAACACTAGGGACTAAGTCAGTTTTACGATAAATAGCCCACCTTAGCGAGGGTGCCTTGGGCAATTTCGAAGGCATCGCATCTGAAAATTGCTTCAAAACTTCAACAACAGAATCAGGCACTTCCAACCTTTTATCTGGTTTGATCTCAACCAAGGCAACAAAGAAAGTTTTGTCACCGTACTTCAACCCTTTCTCAATCACAATAACTAAAGTGTTCTCATTTATGCTTTTCTTCTTTGTTAAGAGGATGGCAACAAAGGACAGAACAAGGGTTTGATTCTTGCATCACCATAACACCATCAAGATGAGGTATAAGGACCATCTTTGTTTTCCTATAAACCAAGGATCAAGTTAAAATCATCCTAGGGAATTAGCAATAGATTCACCTTTTTCGACCAACTTCCAATAGTGATTCGCACATTATAAGCCATGCCCACCATAGCTTGAGCCTTTGCATTCGCCATTTTTAGGACACTAGGGCACTTGCTAACTTGCAGCCCATAAGCATGCACTACTTTTACACTCACAAAAGCGTGTGGCACCAGTATCCACTATCACTACAATGACCTTACAATTCATTTTTACTAGAATATGCATTAGTAAAGATTGGTTGTAGCTAAGTCATCAGACAAGTAGTTAATTCATCCAAATGATTCAAGTCAACAATTTAATTAAGTTACAAAGGATTCACTAAAGTAACGACTCCCTACTCAAAATTTTGACAAGATTCCTCTACCATCATGACATTGCACAAGAAGCAACCCTAGTTTTTCAAAGTCTTCTTATCTTAGGAAAAAGATTGTGCATCGTACTTCTATTTTCCTTTATCCTTATAGAATTTCTTCTTTTCATCCTTTTTCCCTTCACCCCTCTTATCCTTATCCTTCTATTTGGATTCAAAGGTGCCCTCTTTCAAAACCCAATAGTCAACCATCAAATCTACAACAATAATGGCATTAGGCAGGTCTTTAACATTTTGCCTTATCAATTCCATCTGTGCCCTTGGTTGTAATCCAAAGAGGAAATTGAACTACTTGTCTTCCTCGGACATATTGTGAATATCCAACATCAAAGAATTGAATTCCTTCACATATTCATGAACTGTTCCAGTTTGTTTTAGCCTCTTCAAAGAGTTTTTTACAAGCCAGGAAGTGTTATAAAGAAGGAACTAATCCTTCATTTCCTTTTCCATAGAAGTCCAATAATCAATCTTGGATTTGCCAACATTTTGATCATCAACCAACCGAGATCGCTACCACAATTTCGCATCATTGATAAAGTACATGATAACAATAGACACTTTCTCTTGATTAGGCACACAAACAATATTGAAACACTACTTTACATTGCATAAGAAATTCTCAAGTTCTTAGCACTCCTAACACCATTGTAGCATTTGGGCTTAAGAACTTTGAAAGTCCTCTCCTTAGGTTTGCCATTGCTCACATCGCTAATGGCCATCTCCGGCACCATTTGCTTGTGCTAGAGATCCTCTAAATCCTTCAGAATTTGGATAAAATTCTCTTCCACACCTAATTTAAATTGGGAAAAAGAAGATTCCAAAAATGCAACTCATTCTACCATAGTATGATTTGCTTCATTTTCTAAAGGCGTACCTAACACATCATCTCGACAATTAAACTCTCCCTTAGATCACCATTTCCACTAGCCATAAGGCTTTGATTCCAGTTGTCACAGGGGCAAAATCTAGTAGGCAATGACACCTAAATCACTTGCTTATGATGCAACCAAGTTCTCTTAGCACATGATTCAAAATCAGTCCAACAATAGTAAGGTTTCAAAACTACCAACAAATAGTTACAAAGGCAATCGACATATATAAAAAAAAAATTTTGACTAAGGCATATAAGAAATATAGGAATTGATTTTCCAACTCTTTATTATACCTAAGTAATAATAACGAATACAAGGGACTCTTCATATAGATTATCCCAAGCATAGGTATTGCCCTTATATAGGGGCATGGTAGTTCCATAAAGTGGTAACCAATAAAGTTACATGGCAGATTCCTATTGTAAGGGCAGTTAACTACCCCAACTGCTAGGCCAATTTAGTATGTCCTTGTCAAAATAACAATAGTTGTATGTTAAAGCCTTGGACACCTACTAGCCTTGTCCCAAACTGTGCCAACAAAATACTCAGGCCATAATTGCTCATAACTGCCTGGGCAAGGCCTTTCTTATGCCATCTATCCAACCTACCTATCCAATCATTGGTAAATCTGCATCAGTCCTTTGCTAAGGCTGTTTGGCCCTTACGAATGCCATCCAAGTAAATCTAGAACACCCAAGGATAAATCTCAATCCTTGGCAAAACAACCTAACCAAGCTGCATCTAGCCACGCTTTTTCATGCTGAATCTGCTTGTCTCATAGGCCTACTGTGTCAACCCATGGACAATCATGCCATCTAAGCATCAGGGGCTAATAAAAAACTTCTACAGTTCTTAAAGATGGCCTTCCCAAATTTTGAAACATATACAACTTGCCCATTTGTAAGAACTCTTACATTATGATGTTTTATCCTTTTTAATGATTTTCACTTGTTCAAAAAAAGAAAAAATCAATAAGAAAAATTCTTGAAGTTATGAAACACTATAAGGGAAGAGATTAAATCGCCTAGTCAAACCTCAATAAACACTATCATGGGCAAAATTTTTCTAACATCTGTGAATCTCAATCTTTGAATGATATATCGTCATAAACATAACTCTACAACCTATGTTTTTATCTTTTCCAGCAAACTAACCAGTGATTATATATGGCCAAGAAAAAAAAAAAGGAAAGAAAACCATATACATCAAGTTTAGTGGTAAGTATGCATTAACAAAATGAATAACAATAGCCTTTTTTTTAGAGTCTAATATAATTTAATCCTAATATATTTCTTGTTTAATTTACTCAACTATTTCTTCTGTACTTGTCTTGTTGAGCTAATGCCTTGGTTTGAATATACCCTTTATTTTTTACTTTTTTCAACTTCTACAACTTTCTGGTGTTTTTTTTTTTTTTTTTGGATACTTTGTTGTTCCTATAATCAAATCATCAAAGTGAAAAAAAAAATTGAAATTAAAATTTCATAATCATACCATCAAAGCCTCATCAAGAAATAAAAATGAAATTTATTTTCAATCTTAACTCACTCTAAAATGTTACTGATGTTTAAGATTGGAGTTTAATAGTTGCAAAAGTCATAAATCGCAAAAAATGTATGTTCCTAATATGTAAGAAACATTATAGCTTATTGTTATCAATCAATTGACAAAATCCCATCAATATCAACAAATGCAAAGAAATATATGATTTTAGATAAATACAAATTCAAAGTGTTTCTTTATACACAAATGAGCCATAATTTTCCTTTCTCATGTTTGGCATCAACATGCTCCATGTATAAGTTCTCCTTTTTACTGGAAAGAAAGCAAAACAGGAAAAATAATCTTTTCATATTGTAAATAGAAAAGGCTGAATTTTATAATTATTATATTTTAGATCTTATTTATATAGAGTAAAGATTATATATCAACTAGTTGTCACTCCACACATACTGTGATATTCAATTTTTTATTATAATTTAATATGAATTTCATATTATTTTGAAATTCTATATACTAACTAACTATAAAATAATTTATTTTTAATTTTTCTATTTGAAAGAATAATTTTTTCGAGTAGATTTCATAGTGTTATAAAATTATTTTGTTTTGAGTTTATTAGAATAGTATATTTTTCAATTATTTTCCTATTCAAAAAAGTAATTTTTGTGAATAGAATTTATATTGTATTAGGATTATTATGTTTATTTTGAGTTAATTTTTAATTTTATTAGATTTCTTAAAAATGATGTGTCCATTTCAAAAGACTAATTAGATTAACAATTTTTTGACACATGATAAAAAAAATTGTCTAACTTAATTTCTAAGATATATATATATATATATATATATATATATATATATATATATATATATATATATATATATAAACTAATCATAAGTATTAAGCATTAAATAAAATAGTAGTTCATATTTATTATTATTTTATTTTGAAATAATTAAGTATTAAATATAATAAGTTATAATTCACACATTGCACAAATATTTATTTGGTATTATTTATTTAAATTTATATACAATTTTCCAATTAATTTTTTATTTCACTAATTTTGAATATTTTAATTATTAAATTTTGTAATAGAAATCAATCAATATAATTGTATTAATTAATTAATGAAGTAATAAATTTTTTTAATTTAATTTTTATTATTATTTGAGTAATATATTGACTTATACAATATTATATATTTTTCTAAGTAAATGTATCTTTTTTTTTTCTTTTTTACTTCTTAGTTATATTGTAAATAATGTGTACAAGTTTACCTATTTTAAATAAGGGTTAAATAACCCTTGGATTTTGTCTTAATGTACTATTTAATCCTTCATATATAAAAATTATACTAAAAGACTTGTACGTTTTGACTTCATTACATAGGAAGGGACTTTCATTTGTTTTAATGGGTTTTTTCATTAGTCAAATGTAACAAGTCAAAAATTAATTAAATATTTTATCTAAAAACTAAAAATACCCTTATAAAGCAATTACCAAATCCATTATCAAATAAACTCAGAAATCAAATCCAATAATTAGAATTAAACCAAAAATTAAATCCATAAATGACTATAAATTAAACCAACAATTAGAAATTAATGGCAAAAATTTAACATTTCAATATATCCATCTTCTTCATTGTATCAAAAGAATTTCTTCTAATATATCCATATTGAATCCCTTTCTCTAATCGATCTCCACCTCTTTTCCCAATCCGGACTCCACTCCTTCTCTCTTTGCTCCTCTTCTACTCACTAACTCCATAATGACGTCATTGATCACTCTATCTTCAGCGAGTTTGTTTATAGTCGTAAATAGACATTTTCACGCCTTCTCCTTGCTCCTTGAAGCTACAACTCATAGTTCTCTCCCTCACCTCTCGTTCTCTATCATACCCCTGTCGGACATGTTCTCTCTCGATGCCGACCTTTTCCACCCATACTGTACCTCAACAACGTCATGACTATTGATGAAGAACAAAACCAAGAAGAGGAATTTTTTAGTTTGATGGGTTTTTGTGTTGATGAGTTTCTAAGTTTCTTTTTAATTTTGTTTTTATTTTCGATTCCATGTAACATTGGATGAATCGATTTTGTTTGATTTTGTGTTGATCAATTAGAGTTTGATTCTATTTTTGTATTGATCTCAATTTTATTTTCAATTATGTGGAGATCGAGTAATTGATTTTGTTTTCAAGAAATTTATGAAAATAAAATCAAGATCTTGTTCTTAAACCCAAAATCGAGTTTGTTTTCAGTTGTGTTGTGGAGTAATGGAAGAGAACAAAGTTTAGTTGGTAAGAACTAAAAATTTAATATAGAATTAAGGGCATTATAATTATTTTAGATTAATTCAATAGAAAATTTTACAAAAGGGCAAACAAATTAACAAAATCAAACTATAAGGATATTTTAATATACTTTTTGAAAATGGAGGACTAATCAGTCATTACAGCAAAACCCAAAGATCAATATATTTAATCCTTAAAATAGCTGATATTGTAGCTCATTGGTCGGATGAGATTGTCTAGGAGTATACTCCATGATTTGAATTTCATTAATATAATTCTCTCTACAAAACTCAAAAAAAAAAAAAAAGTTTACCTCTTTAATTAGATAAGTTAATGGTACTTTAATCTCTTTTATTTTATTTTTTTTATAGATATACCATTTAAGTTTTTTTATTTGTGTCATTCCATTGTATGTTTTTGTTTTATTGTTTTTTTTTAGGCATAATTTTTTTTTTCATTTGATTGATGAATTTTTTTAGATTATATATTTTAATGAAATTAATATTTTAATTTTTATATATTTTATATATTGAATTTTTTTTATTGCACCATTAATCTTTATGGCGATAAACAGTTTTTGTATAATTTTCAATGTTCAAAGATTTTGAGTATGATAGTAAGTGACAAATATTTAAAGGAATAATCAATGATTAATAAATGCAATAAATTATAAATATTATAACAAATATTCTTTATCTGTTTTTTTTAGTGTTATAGTAATTTAGCACATTAATGAGTTACACTGAATATTTTTAAAAATTTTAAATTTTTTTATATTTTTGAGAAGGAATAGTATAACTGTTATATTTCTGTGGTTTTGATTTTCTCATTCTCATTCTCATTCTCATTCTCATCATCATCATCATCATCATCATCATCATCATCATCATCATCATCATCATTATTATTATTATTATTATTATTATTATTATTATTATTATAATTAAAAGTGTCAAATTATTTTTCAATTTGTATTGTAAGAAAGATATATATGTTATCTTCTTATTAAAAAGAATTATTTTGGTGCTGTTGACATTTTGATTTTTTAAATTAATGTTCCATAATTTGACACTCTCACTTTAATATTTCAATTGTCTTTGTCAAAATTTAGATTCTCAACAAGAGAGAATTATTCACATCTAAGAATAAATAATTACTTATGATTCATTATGAATATAAAAAGATGATGCATTGTGAATATAAAAAGAAAAATAATCATATTGGACAAAACTTCATAACAAATCACAAATTGTGAAGTAGAAAACATAAATGACTATGGTTTTTTTAGAAAATTTGTGCTTAGAAAGTGTTGATATATATATATGTATGTGTGTGTGTGTGTGTGACTAAATTTTTAAATAGACAAAAAAAAATTAATATTTTTTGTTTTTGCATTCTGTATTAAAATATTTTATATGAAAAATTAAAATATTTCATAGGCTTAATGAAGATACGGTATATAAGAATTCATAGAGATATATGATAATTATATTTTTAGAGAATAAAATAATTCATGAGATAATTTGAACGAAAATCTAAAAGTTATTTAAAGGGCAATAACTGAAATTGATTTTAATATTCTTTTCACTTTCAATGAATGTAATTATTTATGAAAAATAATGGAAGATTTATGCATTTAATAATGAAAATATTTTGCATTTATTGTTCAAATTCTCAAGCACTTTTCTCTTTGTAAATGCAGACATGGATGGAGAATGACCCTAGATTGAGAAAATTTGAAGAAAGAATAAAAATTCTACAATGATAGTAACTTTTATAATCGACAATTAGTAAATATTTTATATATTTAATAATGAAATAATTTATAATTTATTACTCAACTTACCAATATTTTTTAGTTTTAATTAAGAGAATAATTTCTGAAAATTAACAAATGATTTATAGAGAATGACCTAAGATTAAAAAAATTTAAAGAAAGAAAAAAAGTTCTGTAGCAGGAAATAATTTATATAACTATCAATTAGTGAGTGTTTGATGTATTTAATAATGAAATAATTTAGCACTTACTGCTAATGTATTTTCAGTTTTAAGAAATAGAATTTTTAAAAATTAATAAATGATATATGCATTTATTAGTGAAATAATTTTTAGAAAATATCATTTACAAATTTTTCAGATAATCACTTGTCAAATTTTAGGAAATTAATTTATAATTAAAAAAAATGTCACTTATTGTTTTTTGGAAAGCCACTTATCAAAAATTTGGAAATTATTAACTTATCTATATATATATATATGCAAAATGATTATAACAATAAATTATAATATTTAATTTAATTTAATTAATTAATTATTATTTTATTAGATTTATTGTCAAATAAATAAAATAATAAAATAAAATTTTAAAATTTATAATTATATATTGAGGTAGTTGTAATATAATTTTTTAAAAATATCATTTAGAAATTTTCAGATAATCACTTGTCAAATTTTAGGAAATTAATTTATAATAAAAAAGATGTCACCTATTGTTTTTTGGAAAGCCACTTATCAAAAATTTGGAAATTATTAACTTATATATATATATGCAAAATGATTATAACAATAAATTATAATATTTAACTTTATTAATTAATTAATTAATTATTATTTTATTAGAGTTATTGTCAAATAAATAAAATTTTAAAAATTTATAATTATATATGAAGATAGTTGTAATAAAGTATTGTCTATCGATTCATACATTTAATCTTATATAACAATTTCAAGATAAAATTTATTAATTTTGAATAAAGTAATTCCTAATAATCAAATCAAATAAATAATATTAATTATTTCATAATAAAAAATAAAATTAATAGATAATTATAAATAATATATATGTAATATAATTATAATAAATAAATATTTATTGATTCATATTTTCAATTTTATGTATCATCGTTTTAAGAGAAAATTTATTAAATGTGAACAAAATAATTATTGATAATTTACTGTACTATCATTAGCCTTATATACTCACATTTAATGAAATTAATTTAAATCTTAGCTCTTTGTTTAAATTTTCTTTTTTAAGTTTTTATAATCTTCTCTTTAGAAGTTATTTAGAATTTTTATTTTTAAAATTTTCTAATTTTTTATTCAAAAATTTTTTGTTATATAACTTTAGTTTTCTATTTAGAAATTCTACTATTTAAATTTTTTTAATTTTCTATTTAGAATGTCTTTTTTATATTATAATTAATTTTTCTAATTTTTTATTTAGAATTTTTATAAGACAGTTTTCTATAATATAATATAAAATAACTACACATAACTATGTTATATATAATTATTTGTAAATTATAAATAATTATTTAAAATTAATTATAAAACTGAAATTAATAATATATATTGATATTGATTAATCATTGACTCACGCAATATGCAAATTTACTTAATATTTTTACATATATTTTATTTAATTTTTCATATTGTGATTTCTTGAAAACTATTATATTTTATCCATTCATTTTTAAGATATACTAAAGAAGACAGTCTTTTAATTAATTACTACTTTTCCTATATGTTCTTAGAAAATAATATCTATAATCGCAATATTTACATAAAGAAAATAAATAATCACTATATTTACATAAAGAATATAAGCATACATTATCAATATTTAAATAACAAAAACCTTTTAAGATATCAATTTTTTTTTAAAAAAAATCTTATTATGCAACTATAACCAAGTGATTAGCGTAATTGGTAAGGTACATTTTTTTTAATTTTATATAAATATTGAATTTTATGGTAATTACACACATATGAATATTAGTATATCCTAATTAGTGAAGTGTTCATTTTTTATGAGTAAATGGGAAAAAAAAAATTATGACATCTTGAAGAATAATGCGGCAGGAATTCATAGGGTTGTCATTTGCTTGAATGTTAATTTTATAGTATTTTAGTAAATTTGGCTTCTTGTGATCAGTAATAAAGATTGTGCAAAGACTGATAGATAATAGATTTTAAATAATCTATAAATTTCGACTAACTTTTTCTGAATCAAACAATAGATTTTGAACAAATTCATGAATTCTTCCAAATTCTTTATCAAAATCCCTCCAACCATTAGCAAAGTATTTTGCATATTTGAGAATATAATTCCATTCAGTCCTGGAAACGCTATTGCCCTAGAAATTTTGTGTGTCCCAAAAATAAACTCTTAGGAAAGATGAGGTATCAAGTGTTCATCAAGGATAACATGCTGGCACCAGTTTATTGTTCCTTGAATTGTTACATTTGCCCTGGCTAAGCAACTAGGACAAATAAGTGATACATTGGACTTTTATCCTGTAAGAATCAAAATTGTAATTTCAAAGCCAATCATGAATTCATATCTCTTCACAGCCATATAATACCTATAGCGCGTAGGGACCTCCCACATTGACCAATACATTGAGTGAATTTCAATTCACAGCAAGTTAAATGGAGAAAATGAAGGAGTAATTAAGAGCGCGTGTGTATATATATTTGTGCACGTGTGTATACATAAGCCTTAACATAGTATGTAAGAACATGATTTCTCATTCCAGCACTAGAAGATGGCTATGAGAATGAGACCATTATTCATTATATATATAGCTTGGCATGAAGCATTCTAGAAAGATTATCTTGATCGACAAAAGAGCTGAGAGATATTAAAACTAAAAGTTTCTTGAATATTAAACATCAAAGCTTACAACCATCCAAGCAAGGCATTGACCATGGCACCATGCAGCTGATCCATTTGTCAAAGGTGTATAGACAGAGGCCTCAAGCAACATGATTGTGTTGATTATTAACTTGTTAGGCCATGTGATGTTATTTGACAACAGATATTCTGATAGTAAAACAGGCAAAACCACGGAACAGGAGACACAAAACATGCCATATTTACAAGCCCTTGGCTTACTGGTCCTCCGAGAGCCACGCGCATCTGCAGCATTGCTTAAGTTTTTCATCATCATCTAGTAACCTCCTTGTATGTAAGCGTTCAAGCGGTCCACCTCCTCTCTGTACTCGGCCACTACAGCACGGACAACATCTCCAATTGACACCATTCCAATCATTTCCTTATCATCAATGACAGGGATGTGCCTGATGCGGTTATCTGATAACCATTACAGATTACAGCGTTACATTACCACATGAAAAGAAATTACTGCTTTAGCAAACGAAACATCCCAAAAAGATTAAGCTTTTAATACCTGTCATCAATTGCATTGCTTGAAGAACTTTAGTGCGAGGAGTAACTGTAATAAGCTTGTTCTGCAACCACCATTTGCATTTTTATATACATTAATTTGCATACTTTACATATACATGTACTCATAAAGTCAATCGTATAATACCTCTTCAGTCATGATGTCCCCAACCTTAGTTGACTTGGAAGATCTTCCTTGCACTATGATCTTCCTCAGGTAATCTGGGATTTATCAACAAACAAAACTGTAGTATCTTCCAATACATTCTTTTGCAGTACATTCAGTCAATACCATAAGTCCCACCCCCTAAAATAAATCAAACAAATCGCACAAGCTCCTACAGCAGACTTCTATTTCAGGAATTATGATAGTAATTTCTTCAAAGGAAATATGTTT